>BQNB010036924.1:0-37955 GCA_026074375.1 Tanacetum coccineum | reverse complement strand
CAACAATTCTCTCTCTAACTTTCTCTCTCTAGATCTCTCTAGATCTATACATGTTTGTGTGAATTAGGGAACCTACAGACATCAAGCTCTACTAGCTGCTGGGAGGCTAAGTATATTTCACGAGGGAAGGTTCAAAGGGTAACACATACTTATCCTATGCAAATATCAACTGAAAAACTCTATTACAACAACGAGTCATTAAAATTTATTTCCTTTATCAATTTTATTCATGTGAGGGATTGTTTAAAAAATTGGTCAATTTGTGGTTTGAATGACAATTGAAGGTCCTCAAATACACACAAATGAGAATTAACTGGATAGTTAATGTATGGTCACATGTAACGACCTAAGTAATTTTGTGTTCATAAGCCATTGACAAATTTTCTTTTACCCTCTTTCGCTATAAATGAGAAATTTTCTCATTTGCCTTCACACACCAAGAAATACACATACTCTCCTTCCATTTATCTTGATTCTTCGTGTATGTGTGCGTAATAGAGGGAAGGAACATGTTGGTTCGCTTTGATAACTCGTTTATGCTAACGGAGTTATTCGTTGTGTTGTTGGTTGTAACTGGAGTGGACGTTCATGATTCTCAAGCACCATGGATAGGACGAATCTGTCTTAAGGAAACTGTGAGCATTAGAGGCCTCAACATTTTCCTTACTTGTGTTTTTGTGTCTCAACAATCAAATAAATTACGGTATCGTTTTCTACACTTTATGTTTTATGTTATTGTTTGTTTGTCTCTAAAAGCAATACACCCACTATAAAAATATATGTATGGGTAAACATCTTAGGCTACTCTATACCAACCGTAAGCATGATAAACTTATTGATCAATATATGTCAATATTTTGGTTTCCTCTTGTTAACAATATTCACTGCTTTTGTTGTTTCTATGCTTAAAATTAAGAGCTACGTGCCACAACCGCATTTACGAAAAAAGAGTGCTAAAATTAAATCATACCACTAGTAGATTGGTGAATGTTATTGCCACCTGGCATGGCTGATATGCAATCAGTTTCACCGGAAATACATTCGTATATGTAAGTCGAACATAGTGCCTTATTTGTTGTTATCATAATTGGTAGCAATTTAATAGGTAATCTAAACACACCTATATAAATTTAAATCAACACAAAAGTATCGAGTATTAATTATCAAGTAATGTGTATTTTTCTTTTTTTATAATCATGAGTATACTGACATTTTGCAGGTGAGAGATGTTGATCGAGAGGTAACACAAAAGAGCTTTAGTTAGCAGCACCATGCCATGATAAACCAAACTTACTTTGTGAATTTATATACAAGCATGCTCTTGATTATAAGTTTTGAACAATAATGTTCCATAGTTTCTTTCCTCAGATTTTATACTCATGGTAAGCATGATAGATATCATACGCTGTCATTTTAATATAAATTAGGGGGACAATTTCACCCTTACTTTTAATATCATAACCCTGATATTAAATATTTTGACATATCAAACACTAATTTATTTTAAACATACTTAGTCGATTAAATATTATACTCAGTCGATTTGCCTTACGGGTAATCTTTCTATACCGTAACCCTGATGAGTTTGTGCTTTGAAATATTTTGACATGTCAAACACTAATTTATTTTGAACATAATTATGTTAGCCAATCAATTTGTAATTATCCACTTGATTTGTAATTTACTCAATGATTAGTTACACATTTAATATAATTGGCTGTGATTAGGGGATTTGGTGGGTAATCATATTTACCAAAAATAGCTTGTATAGGTGCCTATATATTTCGGTTCTCCTTGTTATGCTCCAGACATCAAAAACACAATCAATTAAAGTCATTTACCCAGTATACTGGTATCGGACGCTTTACACGATCCTAACTTAAATCCACTTCCGTTTCCTTTAAACCCTAATCCTGTACTCCGATTTTCCTGCTTTAGTACTGTCCTTTCAGTTTTTCTATTTGTGTCAGATCTACGTTGTTTTGGGGTTAACCAGTCGACCCTGTTATTTGTTTCGTCCAACCGTTGGTTTTATTTGTGATAACCAGTTGGCTTCTAAGTTGTAACAACCATTGGTGTTTGTTACTTATGGGTGTTTCAAGGATAATACCTTTGGTCTTTGTGGACTTTTGTTTACTGTTATCATATTACAATCATATATATCATACTCACTGTATCTGGGATTACACATTCACAAACCCCACTCACGCACCATACTGTAACATCTCAAACGATACAATTACTCATGTTTTTGACATATTATTTACTAACCCTAATATCCATAACACGCATCATGACCGGTCTTGATAATACACTACCCCCAACTCCTCTCTCCGAGAAACTTTCATTGGTTACGCATCATCACCTTCTCACGAGGGTCCTGGTCAAGCTTGACCTAGATGATTGGAATTATGGGCAGTGGGATTTCTTCTTTGTGCAATTGTGTGAAAGTTATGACGTTGACAAGTATCTTTGTACTCCCACTACCAGTCTAGCACAAGCTCTTCGGCCCCTCTCACACCCGAAGAACTCAAGGTAGATAAGATTGTGCTCTCTTGGATCCTTTTCACTCTTTTCGATTCTCTTCGTGCTAGGATTCTTGTGGCACGCCCCAAGTCTGTTAAAGAAGCATGGAGCCTTATCTCTGATATTGTCAAGGATAATAAGAGATCTCACACTAATACGTTAAAGGCCGAGTTACGTTCTATTAAGCTTGGGGATCAAAGCATGGAATCCTATTTTCAAAAAATCGATTCCATTGTTAATATCCTCACTAGTCTTGACGCTCGTGTTAATGAAAAAGATGTGGTTCACTATGCCCTTGAGGGTCTTTCGGGATACTTTTAAAACCAACTTCGCCAATTTCAAGACTTATCTATTATTTACTCGTTGTCTTTATCAAAACTTTGTTATGCTTCCGCTACTTTTAAACTTAAATGTATGGGTTGTAAAACTTAAATTTATTTTCTCTTATGCAACGAGTAAACTTTTTCAAACGTCCATGATTAGTGGTCGTTCTTTATTGCCTTGTGATCGGATTGTTACGACGTCACGCCCTCGGACACGTATTCCGTCCAGGCCCCGTCTGGGGGTGTGACAATGTTCATGATGCTAATGCTCGTGTACCTAATGCTACTAGCGGGTTTAATAAGGGCCGTGGGACTAGTGAAAACCCCACAAATGAACTCTTAAATAAATTGCTAGCACAATTGGAAAAATTAGGAATGAATATGTCACATACTAGTACCAATACTATCGCACCTACTGTTTCTTCATCAATTAGCCCAGCCCAAAATTCTAGTGTGCCCATTGCTTATTATGCTAGCCCAAGTCTTACTGCCCCTACCAGCCCAAGTGCCCCACCCGGTTTCCCTATGCCGGCCCAAGTGACGCTTTATTACACTGTTGGACCTGCCCAACCTGTATCGGCCCAATCTACATCAACTCCGGGACAAGCCACCATGTTACCTCGTGCTTTTATTGTCAGGATTCTCCAGGACCCATATTTTGGTGCCTGAAACATAGATACAGGTGCCAGCTCTCACCTAAATAATTCTACCACTAGCTTAAGTACTGTGCTTAATTCATGTATGTATTTAACTATTTCGGTTGGTGACGGTCATTCTATACCCGTCACTAACACCGGCCATAGCATTTTGCCTACTCCTTTAAAGTCTTTGCGTCTAAATAATGTCTTTATCAGTCCTCACATTGTCAAAAATTTAATTTCCGTTCGTCAATTTGTTCGAGATAATGATTGTACTATTGAATTGGACTCATTTGGTTTTTCTGTTAAGGACTTCATGACGCGACGTATACTCCTTCGATGTGATAGCACTGGGGATCTCTATCCTGTTACAGCTCATTCTCCCATTCCACATGCGTTTCTTGTTAGTCAAGATACGTAGCACCATCGTCTTGGACACCCAGGAAGTGACATGTTGCGTCGTCTAGTGTCTAATAATGTCATTTCATGTAATAAAGAGAAGCCTTCAGTTCTATGCCATGCTTGTCAGCTTGGTAAGCATGTGAGGCTTCCGTTTGTCAGTTATAATACTATTGTTTCTTCCTTTTTTTGATATTGTTCACTCGGATGTGTGGACTTCACCCATACCGAGTCTTTCTGGTTTTCAATACTATGTTTTGTTCTTAGATCACTATTCTCAGTTTGTTTGGGTTTATCCTTTAGTTCGTAAATCTGATGTTGTGTCTAAATTTATATTATTTCGCAACTATGTTCACACTCAATTTAAGTGTGAAATTCGTGCTTTTCAATGTGATCATGGTGGTGAATTCGACAACCGTAACCTTCATGACCTTTTCAACACTCATGGCATCCAATTCTGTTTTTCATTCCCCAAGATATCTCAACAAAATGGTAAGTCTGAACGTATGGTACGCACTCTTAACAACATTATTCGGACTCTACTTTTTCAAGCAAAACTTCCACCAACTTATTGGGTTGAGTCCCTTCATATGACTGTTCACATCCTTAACATTTTACCCTCCACCGCTATTAATAATGAAGTCCCCTTTACCCGCCTTTTTGGCACTTCACCTGACTATAGTCTTTTGCGTACTTTTGGATGCTTATGCTACCCTCACTTATACCCTAACCATAAACTTGAACTCCGTGCTACACCTTCCTTATTTTTAGGACACGCCTCTAATCATCGTGGCTATAGGTGTCTTGACCTAACCACTAATAAAATCATTATATCTCGTCATGTCACCTTTGATGAAACTTTTTTTCCGTACGGTTCCACTCCATCTACCATGGTACCATCCTACACATTTCTAGATGAACCAGATATTAACCCACCCTCCATTTCCTTTTCCACCTTCCAACCTCCTATTCACGAACCTACTACACCTCCTACTAGTCTGACTCATTCGGCCCAATCCCCTATCCCCCCTATTATTGACGAGTCTGCCCATACATCCATAACTTTACATTCGGCCCAATCAACTGACCACGCAGCCCCTTCATCACCAAATTCAGCCCAACACGCACCTACTATTATACTGTACCTCCCCGTTAACCCAAACCCTGATTCGGTTCACCACATGGTTACTCGTTTTCGTGTCGGGACTAATCGCCCTGTTGAGCGTACTTTGCACGTGTCTTCGGTCTCTCCTTTACCCAGATCCTATCATGAAGCGTTTAATGATGTCAATTGGCACTCTGTTATGTGAGATGAATATAATGCACTAATTAAAAACAGTACTTGGACTCTTGTTCCTCGACCACCGGATGTCAATGTTGTCCGGTATATGTGGCTTTTTCATCACAAGTATTTAGATGATGGTACGCTTAGTCGCTACAAGGCTCGGCTGGTAGCTAATGGTGACACTCAATTAGAGGGTGTTGATGTTGATGAGACTTTTAGCCCGATTGTTAAACCTGGGACCATCCGTACGGTTCTTAGTTTGGCTGCTTCTCGACATTGGCCGGTTCATCAGCTGGATGTCAAGAATGCTTTTGTACATGGGGACTTATCTGAGACTGTTTACATGCATTAGCCTCTTGGTTTTCGGGACTCTACTCGTCCTGATTTTGTGTGCTTACTTCAGCGCTCCCTTTATGGGCTCAAGGAAGCCCCTCACGCTTGGTTTCAGCGATTTGCATCTTATATTACCAGGGTAGGGTTTCATCACAGTCGTTGTGACAGTTCTTTATTTATCTTTCACAAAGGGAATGATACTGCTTATTTGTTGTTATATGTGGATGATATTGTGCTTACAGCCTCTTCCTCAAATTTGTTGCATCGGATTATTAGTTCTTTGCATTAGGAGTTTGCTATGACTGATTTAATTTCTCTCAATTATTTCTTGGGCATATCCGTTACACGAGATTCTTCGAGAATGTTTTTATCTCAGAAGAAGTATGCAGTTGAGATTCTTAAGCGTGCTAGTATGGTTCATTACAATCCCAGTCAGACTCCTGTTGATACTGAGTCCAAGCTGGGTACTACAGGTGATGTGGTTTCTAATCCGACACTTTATCGAAGTCTTGCTGGTTCTCTGCAGTATCTTACTTTTACTAGTCCCGATATTTCTTATGCTATTCAGCAGGTTTGTCTTCATATGCATGATCCTCGGGAGCCTCATTTTTCTGCTCTTAAACAGATCTTGCGTTGTGTTCTCGGTTGTTTGGATTATGGTTTGCAGTTATTCTCCTCTTCTACCACTGACTTGGTGGCTTATTCAGATGCAGATTGGGCTGGCTATCCTACTACTAGACGATCGACTTCAGGTTACTGTGTCTTTCTTGGCAACAATCTTCACTCCTGGTCTGTTAAGCGTCAACCGACGCTTTCTCGTTCCAGTGCCAAGGCAGAGTGGTGTTGCAAATGCTGTTGCTGAGACCTGTTGGTTACACAACCTATTGCGTGAGTTACATACTCCGTTGTCTTCCCCTACGCTTGTCTACTGTGATAATGTCAGTGCTGTTTATTTATCTTCTAATCCGGTTCAGCATCAGCGTACGAAGCATATTAAGATTGATATTTACTTTGTTCTTGATTTGGTTGCTACTCGTCAGGTTCGGGTTCTTCATGTTCCTTCTCGCTATCAGTATGCAAATATCTTCCCTAAAGGCTTGCCAACCGCTTTGTTTGAGGAATTTTGTTCCAGTTTGAGTGTCCGGTGTCCTCCCGCTCAAACTGCGAGGGAGTGTTAGCCAATCAATTTGTAATTATCCACTTGATTTGTAATTATTCACTTGATTTTAATTATCCTCATGATTAGTTGCACATTTAATATGATTGGCTAGTGCTTAGGATGATTAGTGGGTAATCAATATTTACCCAAAATAGCTTGTATAGGAGCCTTATATATTTCAGTTCTCCTTGTAATGCTTAGACACAAAACACAATCAATAAACATCTTTACCAATTTACAACTTATCCAGTATCCACATAAGTTCTCTTTTTCTTAGTTTTTTGGCTCATTATTTTGATGTCTTATGACCTAAATCTTTTGCTTGATAAGTTTAGTTCTTTTATCTATTTGTATTATCAAAAAAATCTAACAAGATGCTAGCGGATATAATGACATACACCAAAGAAACAACAAAAAGTGAAACCCGAAACATGACCCTAAGCCTAAAATCAAACATGAAAAAATAACAGCTAAAAACCCAAAATTACCAATAAAACAAAGGGTTAATAACATCTGATAGAAAGGTCAAATGTTCACATATTAAATATAAACTTTATAAAATGTCGCAGTACACATCAAACTTTTAAATTTTAGTTCAATTTCATACTTTTGTTTGTCGTGACCGGCAACCAGCTACACCGGTTAAATTGAATACTTAGATTTTTATTTTTTATTTTAAGTTAATTACGTGAAGTTAGGTGTTTTTAAAATACCCATCAAACTTTTTCAAATGTTTCAAAATAACCATCAAACTTTCTAAGAGGGACACACCCAGCCTACCACCGAAGGTACTTAAATGTGAATACTCGATTTTTATTTTATTTTAAGTTAACTTACGTGAAGGTTAGGTGTTTATTAAAATACCACTCAAACTTTTTTTCAAATGTTCACCAAAATAAACCAATCAAACTTTCTTTAAATTCTCTCATCATTAGACAGAGCTAATCTAACTTACGGATACTACGTACATATTTAGTTCGGCTGCCATGAATTTTGGAGGTAAAAAACAGATTTTTGATCATATCAACCTAAAATAAACAAAGTTTGATGTGTATTGTGTTATTTTATAGAGTTCATATATTATAATGGGACATTTGAGATAATTCACTGTATCAGATGCCATTAAAACTAACAACCAACTTGGCAAAAACAACAAAAGACTCTACAAATACAATACAAAATCTATACTTGCAAATTCTTCAATGTAACAACTATCGTGTTCAGACTTTAGAGTTTAAATTATCTATTACTTGAGTATTTTATTATTTTGCGAATATTTGATTTTTTGTGAAATCGGGAAGTTACCACGCGTATAACTGAAAAGCATCATTGGACGCGTTCCGGCTTTTAAATAAGCGTAGTCTCTTTACGACTAGTACGTTTTGACTTAGTGGATATATTTTAGTTTAGTTATATTTTTATTTTATACGTCGCGCGTTTTTAGTTTTTACGGCTACGCAAATGTTAACTAGTCCATTTTTACTTGCACATGCATGCATCATACCTTAAAAATATATAGATCCTTCTTGCATAAGGAATTCAAATGTTGATCAAATTGTTACCTTCCTTGGTCCTTGGTTTCGTCCGCACACCCTCAAGCCCAACACCATCCCATTTTTTTAGCAACTTGGTTCCCTTGGTACACATGGTCTAGTCCTTTTGGTCTTGACAACTTTGGATGCCTTTCATTTTATGCAAGCATAAATAGACTCCATACTCTTCATCTCTTTCATTCATTTGCTTCTCTCACAAAAACACACACACACAAAATATGTTTATCTTCTTCCCTTTTCTTCTTGTTCGACGCCACCAATCAAACAAACAGACCTTTGTGTTTTGTTTTTCCATCTTCACAAATATTGTTGATTAGTTTCTAGTGATTCTTGGTTATTGTTTTTGGGTTATTCAAGATTTTATTTGGGTTATATTCGAGTTCATTTTGGGTCAAGATTCTTCATCTTTTCATCACTTTCTTAGACTTGAAAGCGTATATTTCATCATTCTATTCTTTTTCATACAACTTTTATTTCATGTGAATATTTATTGGGATACTTTCAAAACGACATATCACACCCAATGTTTTGCGAAAATGATTTTTACCAAGAAACTAACGCGATTTTTACAAGAAACTAACAAGATGAAAGTAGTTGTACAACTTATTTGGGTTGCGATTTCTTCTTAATTTTTTGTTGTACTTTTGTGGTTATATTATGATTAAGAGTGTTAAAAGTAGATTATAAGTGGTTAAAAGTGGTTTATGATGAGTTTGTAACAATCGGTGGAAGGGATTAGGTAGAGTTGAAGTTGTTGAGTGTTGGTAACAATCGGTGGAAGGGATTTAGGTTAGTTTGTGAACTTGTGATGTCTGCGGCTAAAATAGGGTGTAGTTTTGTGTATAAATACTTGTTGTCCAGAGTTTTAAAAAAGTAAAACGAGTTGTTAAAAACACTTTAAAAAGTCGAGAGTCTAAAAATATATTAGTACACTTACATATGAACGCGTGGATATAAAGAACAGTAAAAACAGACTTAAAACGAGTGAGTTATGACTAAATGAAGTTCGGACGAAACTAGTATTTTTCCAGCTTAAAACTGTTTTCGACACAATCTGTCCAGTTTACGTTTTCGGGTTTTCGACCCATTTCGATTCCGAGTCGGGTAAAACTTATTGAAGAAAACTTGTAGAACGAGATTTTCCTTGAAACGAAGCTTTTGACCATTCCGTGAATCTTTATAACGAAGGAGTTATACCCTCTTGAAAACTGACTAAAATCTGGAATTTTATAAAAATAATATGAGCTGTTTGGAAATTAAAATAAGGTTTTTGAGCGTTTTCGAGTCCGAACGAGCTATAAAGTCCTTAACAAATATTATAGTATCTCTTATATATTTTCTATATGCGTCGGAAATCTTCTAAAAGTATTATTAATAAGCGAGATAGGATTTATTAAAGTTAGTGACGTAAAAAAAATACTAATAAAGAATTTATGACGGATAAAATTTAGTAACAAGACTTTGGTAAGAATACTTAACGCGTTTTAGGCGAAATATAAAATTAAACAAAAATATTTATAAAATGGATACTGTGCGGGAGTACTTAAGATTAATAAGTAGAAGTTTGTTTAAATGTCGAAACTTAATAAAATAGTAGTTTTGGTTTAACGTGGAAACTTAATATAAATAATAACTTTCGTTATGTGTCGAGACTTGATGAAAACAAAATAACTTTTACGAGTACACATTTTGACTTACTTAACTGAAACGCAAACACGTACGGGTGATGAGAATGTTATAAACTTCGCATGTGCATCATTCACTATTGATTGCTTGGATCTAAAGCAATATACTATAACTAGGTCGCGATAGGACATTCCAGCTCATCTTTCATTTGTTGATCTATTTCGATTCACCACTTCGCTTAGTTGAGTCCTCGTAGCCCCTCTTTTACTTATGTTTTTCTAGGGCGAAAATGATACTCAAACATTATTTTAAAATGTTTTGTGTTGTGCTAAACGATTCTTTTGGACATTATGTGAGTTTATATTGCTATATGTGTGATTGTACTTTATTGTGGAAGTAAATTATCTCCAGAAGAGACGCCCATCATTCTAGGTAGGGTACCCAGTATACCTTTGGGAGGATACACCCACGTTATTGAGTTATGTTGTTGCGTTATATTATTGAGTTATATTGTGTGAATTATATTATGTGGTTTGTTATTATGTGAATTGTTATTCTGTGACGATACTGAATGCCATATATGCATGTCTTCTCGCTATTGTCCTACTTAAACTATATGCGCAGCAAATGAGTTTACAACTTAAACCTACGAGCTCACTAACATTATATTTACCTTTTCGAGTATTCATTTTCAGGTAATCAAGTATTGTGCCTAAGGGGGAATAAAGCCTTCTTGCATTGCTTAGAGAGACTTAGGATGTAGCCCTTCTGGGTTACTCACCCCTCGTGGCATTGCATTAGTCTTTGGATTATTTGTTTATTTGTACTTGTCTCGGGTTGTGGGATTGCTATGTCTATGTGACTATATTGTCATGGTACTGACTATCCTCCACCGCGATATAAGATCTCATCCGCTTTTGTGGTCCGGGAGTCGTCATGACCACTTTTGGATTTGTAACACACCCCCAAATAGGGTTCGCAGCGGAATAATGTGTCCCGGGAAGCATTACTTTCATAGATCAATAGCACAAGATAATGAGAATGACCTCTAAAAGAGTCGTGTAAAATACGATACATTTGATTTATTGAAATTGTTTGATACAAAGCACAACGGCTTAAATTGTTCAACATTTGATAACAAATATTTTAGATCATAACAAATATCCCAAGATATAACGACTCTAAATCTTTTATGCATGACTCCCCAAAAGAGTATCCCAATTATTCATAGCCACCTCGTGCCTTCATAGACCTGAGAAAACATGCTTAAAAAAAATGTCAACATAAAGTAGGTGAATCATGGTTTATGTAAATATAATTAAGACCTCCAAGATTTCCCCGTGATTAATGCAACCTGTACTACACACGCCCATCACACAAAATGTATTTACGTTTCCCCCTAATTCATGACACTGGGGAAGCACGACATTGTATGAAGGCAATATAAATATTGCCAACAACGACTTTTGCCCGATTGATGATGTTCAACACGCAAACAACACCAAATCTAACAATGGTATACCATCTATTGGATTTCACATACTACTCCGTGACACAGTAAGAGCTACTGACTAACTCACCCTCAACCTACAGGGATGTTCAATCCTAAATAGATCTAATTATAACATTCGGCGCTCCAACAACAATTACTTGACAGTTCAAGATAATGGCTCAGATGGTTATCGCTACTTAAGCAACAACACATAATCAAGATAAAATGTACAACATGCGTCTAAATATTTGTAAACAATGCCATGTATCTCCAAACCCTAAATGTTGTAAAATGCAATGATCTAAGTAAATCATGGGGCCTAAAAAACTCACCTAATGAATATTGTAGATAATATGATATCAAGTGAGAATCGAGCTCGACAAAGGCGAAATCCCGAACGTCGAACCTAATTAAATGTAGGCCGAAAGAGTGTACAATGTACTAATAGTACTACAACACAAGAAAGTATATATAGTTACGAAAAAACACATACCCAACCACCACTTAATAGTCTATTGTTTAGGATTGAAATGTCAAAAAACAATGTTTTAAAAAAAAAGAACCTGTACTTTAATTGAATAAAGAAGATCGTAATTGTATCCACCGTAAGATAAAGTGTGGTATTTCCGTCTCACAATTGTGATTGCTTATTAATTAATAACATTTTTTAATTATAATAATTGGAATAAATAATGGATATTAAATAAATGTTTAACATTGTTTTTATGGAAATAGTGACAAAAGTGAAAAATAGTGCATAACGTGTTTTATAAACCTTATACTTACGGTTTTATAAACCTTATATCTTTATCGTTTAAACTCCGTTTTTAACGTTATTTATATCCATGGCTCCGTATTAAGAAAATATATCAAAATATTATCTTTATAATATTTATACCCCTGATGAACAGTAGTTTTAATTGTTTTTATAAAATTATATAAAACTACTTTTATATAATTAATCATCGTAACCTTCCAAAAGTCATAACTTACTCATATTTAATCCGTTTCGCTCGTTCTTTATATGTATGGATTCGTATTTGAAAAGTCTAATCAAATTTTATATTTATGATATGGTTTGGTACTGTTATGAACAGTAACAGTAAGTGAAAGTTTATAAAAATACTTTTTATAACTTTAATTATTGAAATCGTATTTTAATCGTATCTCGTTCGTTTTAATTCGGTTTTTAGTGATTCCTATGTCCACGTCTTTGTAATTAAAAGCCCTATTTATGAAAATTATTTCCCAACAGTATACTGTCGTGAACAGTAACCTATTTTATAAATTTACTTTTATAAAAATACTTTTTAACTTAAACTTGTAAATAACGTACACCTTCATTTTAAATCCGTTTTTCGGGTTTCTTACATGTTTGGAATCGTCATGAAAAGTATTATCTTTATAAAATATCTTCCTTAATATATCATATCTGAAACAGTGAATATTTTTATAAAATAACTTTTATAAAAATACTTTTATATATTTAATTATTGTAAACTTAAAAATGTCATATCTCCTTCGTTATTGCTCGGTTTTTCAAGTTTCTTATATGCTTACGATCCTTGTGATAAGTACTAATTAAATAAAATATAAAATATATATGTTTATACACGAATTCAAACAGTAGGTAATTAAGTTTGTACCTAATTATCTTTATATACTTGATTTATATACTTTTCATTTTATTAAACTATTACAAGTCCTTTAACTTATGAAATAACATAACTTGATATATCTTAGTCCTTTATAATGTGTCCATACTACTTATCCATGAGTAAGTGTCCTAAAAATCATTTGTTCATAACTTTTGTAATTAAAACTTTCAACACAAAATAATTCATAAACTAACCACATAAATTATTTAACACTTATATAAATTGTATACCTTCATTTTAAGTATTATTTCACTAATGTACATATAAGATTCGAATTATAATGTCCTTGTAATATCTCATAATTTCATGAAAATAAGCTAGGTGGTGATTAACATATATAAGCAAGCATGTACATAATTTAATGAATGAATGGAATGTTTAAACTTTAAATAGACCTTATAGATGAGTAGTAGGATGATGAACACAAGCTTATACTTAAGCTTAAACCCAATGAATCAACCACAAGATCAAACCCTAATTAGGAAAATCCTAATTATGTTTCTTGTATGCTTCTTGTTAAACCACAAACCCAAGCTTCCAATGCACTTGAATGATCTTAGATATACTTAGAATGAATACTTGTATGCTTGAATATGAAAATTATATGAAACCCTAAATAAATAAGGGTGAGCCGTGGGTTATAGATGGAAATGGAGAGAGTTTTGTGGCTTGGTGAATTGCTTGGAGTATGTAAATGAATGCTAGTATGTATGACCTTCCTTATATAGCAAGTAGGAAACCTTAAACCATCCAAAACCAAACCATGGGATGTAATGGTATCAAGTACAAGTGTAAGAAAGCTTCTCCTCCTCCCTAGGCATGTACATGGCTGAAATTGGTGTTTAGGGTACATGTGATGTGCCAATTTATGGAAACTTGCAATGAAAGTACTAGTTGTAGGGTTTAAGAAAGTACACAAGTGAGTTTTGATTTAATTATCAAGTGTATGTGTATGTATTCGGCCTAAGTGGCTAATAAGTTATAAAGTGAGTTAATTTTTATGTATTGGGTATAATTGCGGGTATTGGTTTGAGTATAGATAGGTATAGGGGCTTTCGGGTATGCCCGAATATAATTTATTACGAAACGTAAGCGTTTTACGTAACCAATAAAAATAAATTATGAAAAGTTATAAATTATACTCTTAATAATCTTATAACACTTGCTTGATGTAAACTTTTATTTGTTTGGTGTCCGTTTACGTTGAATGAGGATTTTTTTAGTTTACGCGATTTAACTATACGATAATAATTAAAAACGAACACGTACAACTCTAAAAATAAATAATGGAATAAATGAAGTCATAAATGACCTAAAAATATGAAATGTTACAGTCTCCACCCGTTAGAAGAGCCTTGTCCTCAAGGCTTAAGTTTCAACACTTGACGAAGGTACGGGTTTAGTGAAGAGATGCGGATACTTCTTTTGAAATTGGTCTTCACGTTCCCATGTGAACTCAGGACCTCTCTATAACATTCCGTATTTTTAGGTCATTTATGACGTCATCTATTTTACTAATTATATTTTTTTTCTCGTACGCGTTTACTTTTAATTCGTATTATATAGTAAAACCGCGTAAACTAAAAATCAACAATTAACGTAAACGAACACCAAACGAATTAAAGTTTTCGTCAAGCAAGCAGAAATTCCTGAGTGGAAATGGGAAAAGATAACAATGGACTTTGTCACAAAGTTGCCTAAAAGTAGCAGTAGGCATGATACGATTTGGGTCGTTGTGGATAGATTGACCAAGTCGGCTCACTTCTTACCTATTCGTAAAGACTACAAGACGGAGAAATTAGCAAAGATTTATACCAATGAGATTGTAGCGAGACATGGTGTGCCGGTGTCAATCATTTCAGACCGTGATGGTCGATTCACGTCACACTTATGGCAAGCTTTTCAGGAAGCGTTGGGTACGAGACTAGACATGAGTACGGCTTACCACCCTCAGACCGACGGTCAGAGTGAGCGTACTATTCAGACGCTGGAGGATATGCTTCGAGCTTGTGTTATGGATTTTGGTGGCAGTTGGGATACTCATCTTCTAATTATTGAGTTTTCTTATAATAACAGTTACCACACGAGCATTAAGTGTGCACCATTCGAGGCTCTGTACGGGGCAAAATGTAGATCCCCTGTGATATGGACTGAAGTGGGAGAAAGTCAGCTTATTGGACCAGAAATTGTGCAAGAAACGACAGAAAAGATTGTTCAAATTAGGGAAAGATTGAAAACGGCTAGGAGTCGCCAGAAAAGCTATGCTGATAAGAGGCGTAAACCTCTTGAATTCCAAGTTGGAGACCGAGTGTTACTTAAGGTATCTCCATGGAAGGGAGTGGTACGATTTGGTAAGAAAGGAAAGCTAGCACCACGATATGTGGGACCATTTGAAATCGTGGAGCATGTTGGACCGGTGGCTTATCGGCTGAAGTTACCCCAGGAGCTAAGCTGTGTTCACGACACGTTTCATGTGTCGAACCTCAAGAAATGTTTAGCTGAGCCAGATGTTCAAGTACCTTTGGATGAGATCGAGATTGATGAAAATCTGCGATTTGTCAAAGAGCCTATTGAGATCGTAGAGCGGGATGTAAAGAAGCTAAAGTGAAGAAAAATCCCATTGGTAAAAGTTCATTGGAACTCTCGGCAAGGAGCAGAGTATACTTGGGAACGTGAAGACCAATTTCGAAAGAAATATCCGAATTTTTTCTCCGAACCCGTACTTTCCTCAAGTGCCGCAACTTGAGCCTTGAGGACAAGGCTCTTCTAACCAGAGGAGACTGTAACATTCCGTATTTTCAGGTCATTTACGACGTCATCTATTTTACTAATTATATTTTTTTTTTCTCGTACGCGTTTACTTTTAATTCTTATTATATAGTAAAATCGCGTAAACTAAAAATCAACAATTAACGTAAACGGACACCAAACGAATTAAAGTTTTCGTCAAGCAAACAATATATTATTTTTACGAAAGTAATAATCAACTTTTTATATTTTATTTTATTTGTTGCGTAAAACGTTTACGTTTCGCAATTAAATACATTTAGGCATACCAGGAAGCACCAAAACTTTTCTACGCTTCAACAAATACCCACATTTATACCCAATACTCAAAAATCACAAAAATATATCATGTATATGCATGTTAGGCCAGATATGTATGTATGAATCACTAGAGATATCTTGAAAACTTAATATAACACATGTTATATAAGTTTTTAAGCAAGCTATCTTACACACCATGCTATCTTACACAAGAGCCATACCTTAACCATAAGACTTCCTAAAATCGCTCATCATGTCTCTAGACTTTCTTGCAAGTGATATTGACTAGCATATGACTTATAAACTATTACAACTAGAAAGAGAAACACTTACACTTCATTTTACTTAGCAAAATTTCACACAACTCTCCCTTTTCCTCTCCTTTAACCCACGGCTCAAAACCCTCTCAATAATAAATCCATAGCTTGATTTTCTAAGACCATACAAGCACTCATACATCCTTCCTATGATAACCTAAGGTGTTTGCAAGGATTGGCTAAAGATTTACAAGTATCTAAGCAAGGAAAGCAAGATTAGGGTTTTATGGAAAATTAGGGTTTTCTAGAGTTGCAAGCTTGGGTTTGGTTGCTAAACAAGTGTGTAGATCTTGTTGTTCATCACCACACATCATATTAAGGTTACCTAAAACCCTTTATGAATTTACAATTATGATTTTATGTGTTTATATGTTCTATTTAGCAATATCACCATTTAGGATATGTTTGACTTGTAAAAATGGATTTTCTTGTAAACATGATTTTATGAACTTATACACATGTTATATGGATGTAAATATGGATCTTGGACTCTATTATATGTAAGACAAGTATATAATAAGTTGTGGAAAACTTGTGGTATTTTATTAAGTTGAAAAAGTATATAAAACAAGTTTATATATATGAGTACCTAATTATTATTAAGGGGCTGTTTTGGTTCGAAATCCAAAGCATGGATTTTATGTTTTATAAAAATAGTACGTCTCATGACGATTCCAAAATGATAAGAAACTCGAAAAACCGATTTATAACGAAAAAGATACGACGATTTCAAGTTTACGTTAAATATATACTTTTATAAAACTATTTTTATAAAAATTACTATTCACCACAGAAACTTATATTTTTAAAACATCAATAAATCGATAAAACTTTTAAATACGAAGACATGCTCGAAAGAATCGCTAAAAACGGAGTTAAAACGAATAAGTTACGACATTTACGAGATTTACGATAACTAAATCTATAAAAATAAATATATAACTGTTATGAACAGTAAAATCACTATTCATCAGAAAAACTCAAATTTTGAAAATGTTATATTTTGATAACTCGTCTTAATACGAAGGCGTGGACGTAAGAAACGAAAGAAACGGACTTAAAACGAGAAAGTTACGCCAGTTTTACTAAAGTATACTTATAAACGTTTTTACTTTATAAATATGATTTCACTAAAACGATTAGATGGTGATGTAGCTATATAGAATTATATGTGGTATTAGTTAATCAAAGTACTATATTACTAGGGAGTTTCATAATGAGGCCTCTTCGGGGTGGCGTATCGACGAGTTGTTGGATTTACGATTTAAAGTGTCCTAGCTCCTCATACGTCACTACATGACCTCTTAATTATGATAGCCCGAACGATAGTATGATGAGCTATACGACCTATAAATAATCAAAGTGTTTAGTACTTATACGACCTATATTGGATTAGGTTGCATTCGATCGTAAGCGTGACGCATTTTCTATTGTGAATACTTGTTGATTACCATTCACTCGAGGTGAGTTCATAGCCCCCTTTTTACTACTTGATTGTTTTACAAACTCTACGGGGTGAATTACATTGCTTGTTTTACTATTGGACACAAGTGTTTTTCAAAGTGTTTACAAAGTGTATGCTATCCAGATTACTGCCTGATTATTAATGCCTAAGTTACCTTATTGCCGTGAAGTCCCTATTTATCATGAACCGTTAATTGCTATTGTAGTAAGCGCGAGTGTTATGGATAGATCTATCGGGACTGACAATCCCCACCTTTCCTTGGGTCACTAGTTTGATCAAGGTGCATTTAACATTGAGAGGTGTTAGGTTGTTGGCAAGCATCCTATATTCTGATTGGGGCACAAATCTAGTTAAGGCTTCGGGGTCATGAGCTTAGTGCAATAATAAACGTTTTGGACTACTGAATGTGTTTCAGAGTCTACTATTACTTCGATCTTGTGGTCCACCCTTTTTACCGATAAACCTATGATTTCACTCAACCTTTGTGTTGACTTTTAGCATGTAATTTCAGGTCCTAGGGTATGAAGATTGGACGGGAGCCGTGGCGGATATCAATGAAGACGGATTCTGTGTTTTATCTAAAGTCTATGCAACTTTTATTATCTTTAAAAACTTAAGTCATCTTTTGGTATTATGAAGCTTTTGCTGCCTGATTATTAAGGCCTAAGTTACCTTATTGTCGTGAAGTCCTATTATCATGAAACCGTTAATTGCTATATAGTGAGTGTGGTGTTATGGATAGATCTATCGGGACTAACAAACCACCACCTTTACTTGGTCCACTGTTTGATCGGTGCATTTAACATTGAAGGATGTTAGGTTGTGGCAAGGCATCCTATATTTGATTGGGGCACAAATCTAGTTAAGGCTTCGGTGTCATGAGCTTAGTGCAATAATAATTTTGGACTTCTGAATGTGTTTCAGAGTCTACTATTACTTCGATCTTGTGGTCCACCCTTTTTACTGATAAACCTATGATTTCACTCAACCTTTGTGTTGACTTTTAGCATGTAATTTCAGGTCCTAGAGTATGAAGATTGGACGGGAGCCGTGGCGGATATCAATGAAGACGGATTCTGTGTTTTATCTAAAGTTTATTGCAACTTTTATTATCTTTAAAAACTTAAGTCATCTTTTGGTACTATGAAGCTTTGTTTAATTAAGAAGGTTTATGACTTTTAAAACTTATGGGACCTAATGTATGAACTCTGATATTTTGCTATGGCATCAAATGAAATCTTGTCTTAAACGTCCATTTATGGTCGTTTCCTATATCTTGATTGTTGTACTTTGAAGTAGCACCCCAATGTTACCATTCCGCTGCTACCTGATTTTGGGGGTGTTACAGATGGTACCAGAGCCAAGGTTATAGGGAACTGGGTCGTTTTCAAAACCTAGTCTATAACCACAAAGTTTAAAGGTTTTCTTTTCTTCCTCTTTTCCTTCATTTAAAATACAGAATCCTTCATCACTGTCCGATATCCACGCGCGCGTATTCCCTGATCCTTACTTACTTTTTTGATTATCATTATTGCATTATTATATTTAAATCTTAATATCTTAATACTTGGTTTAAATTCTATCTCTTTCGTCTATCTTTGTTCATTATCAATATCTATTTCTATCGATCAATTATATATATCGATATCTGATTAATTAAAAATTACTATAATCATTCTCCATTATTTACCAAGGTGCCATTAACTCTGCCATACTTTTACAAATTTCAATGAATGTGTACTTGTGTTGCCAGGATCATGTCCGCCCAGGAGATTTAAGAAGAATCTGTTAGGAGATAGTGGAATAAGCGTGGTGCCAAAGCCATGAAAAATATGAAAAGACTAGAGTGACTTCACAACAATAAACTGGTGGATCCGCGGATCAACAACTTCTGGAGGACTGTTGTAACCAGAGATGCATGGATGTTCGTATAAGACATTTACGAATGGCAAACCTCACTCTTTCAACGGGACTGAAGGTGTAGTCAGACTGAAACGTTGGTTCGGATAAAAGATGGGCAGTGTTGAAATTGCAAATGTGCCTGAGATGACAAGTAAAGTTTGCTATTGTGCACGTTCGAGGTCGTGCTCTAGACCTGGGGAACGGGGAAAATGTTAGACTGTAGGACTTGCTGGGGGGGCTTAATGCTAATCAGATCCCTGGAAGCAACTGAAAGCTATGATGACCACTGAATACTGACCAGCATACATGATATCACAAGATCGGAACAAGAGCTTTGGACTCTGACTCTGAAAGGAGATGATATTGAAGCTTACAACAATCGTTTCCACGAACTGGCCTTGATGTGTCATGAATTGTGCCTTACTGAAAGAAGAAGATTGAAAGGTATATTCGTGGGTTTCCTGAAGATCAAAGGGAAACTCACTTCTCAAAGCCTGCGACCTTGCACGAGCAATCAAATCATGGCTCGTGAACTGGTCGAGCAAGCAGTTCAGGGTAGCCCCTGCCAAGAATGGGGTAAAATCAATAAAAGGAATTGGGAAGACAACCAGAGAAACAACAATAACAATAACCATAACTACAACAACAACCACAACAGCAACAATAACCACAACAACAACAATAACCGCAACCGAAACAACAATCATCACCAGCAACAAAACAGGAGACAGGAAAATGTTAGGGCATATGCTGCAGCCCCAGCTGGAGGAAAGATTTATGCTGGAAATTTACCAAAATGTAATCGGTGCAACTTACATCATCATGACCGTGTCTCAAGCTGGTCGGAGATGCCAAAGATTTTGGGCACTGGAGAAGGATTGTAGAGTTTGGCATCAGGTGCAAGGTAATGACTCCCTGCAAATGTGATATGTTTCGGGTGTATGGAGGAAAGGACATTTCAAAAGATAATATGTCCGAAACGCAGGGAACCAGCAAAAATGATAGGAGCTCGTGGGAGAGCTTCGTGGTGGTGGAAAAATCCATAGCAGAATTCTGGAGTGTGGTCACGGGTACGTTTCTTCTTAATGATCACTACGCTTGTATTCTCTTTGATTCGGGTGCTGAGAAGAGTTTTGTATCTTCTGCGTTTACGCATTTTATTAATATTACCCCTGCCGCTCTAAACACTAGCTACGAAGTAGAGTTAGCAGACGGAAAAGTTGTTAGCACCAATACCATTTTACGTAGTTGCACCTTAGTCTTGTTAAATCACCAGTGTCACAAAATTACTGGTTGCCAACCGGCTAGGAAGCTTTGCTTTATTCATTGAATGATTGTTGGCATATCCACCGAGCTCTCATCGATGTATGAGAAGATTGTCCGTATTCCTCTTCCGAATGGCAAGATTCTTGAAGTTCAAGGCGAGAGGCCGGAAAAGGATCTTCGTTCACTTGCATGTATCAAGGCTGATGAGAAAAAGCTTGATGACATACGTGTTGTCCGAGACTTCCCTGAGGTATTTCCAGACGATCTGTTAGGTTTACCTCTTGTGCGAGAGATAGAATTTCGCATTGATCTGATTCCAGGCGCATCACAGTTGTTAGATCCTACATACTGGTTAGCCCCTTTTAGAAATGTTAGAATTATCGAACCAGCTTAAAGAACTTCAAGAGAAGGGTTTTATTCGACCAAGTCACTCACCATGGGGAGCACCCATGCTCTTTGTCAAGAAGAAAGACGGTTCAATGAGAATGTGTATTGACTACAGGGAACTAAACAAGTTGACTATAAAGAACCGTTACCCTCTCCCCAGAATTGATGACTTGTTTGACCAATTACAAGGTGCGTGTTGTTTCTCCAAGATCGATCTTCGCTCGGGATATCATCAGTTGAGAGTCCGAGAGGAAGATATACTGAAGACAGCGTTTAGAACTCGATACAGGCACTTTGAGTTCACAGTCATGCCATTTGGGCTGACGAACGCGCCAGCAATATTTATGGACTTAATGAACCGCGTCTGCAAGCCGTATTTGGACAAATTCGTAATTGTGTTCATTGACGACATCTTAATCTACTCAAAGTCAGAAGAAGAGCATGAAGTCCACCTAAAAACGATTTTAGACTTACTCAAGAAGGAGAAGTTGTACGCCAAATTTTCAAAGTGTGAATTTTTTTTACAAGAAGTACAGTTCCTAGGACATGTGGTCAACCGTGATGGTATCCACGTGGATCCTAGCAAGGTTGAGTCTGTCAAGAACTGGAAGACTCCTGAATCGTCAACTAAAATCCGTTCATTTTTAGGATTGGCGGGTTACTACCGGAGATTTATTGAGAATTTCTCCAAGATCGCCAAGCCCCTCACCCTGTTGACTCAAAAGAATAAGGCTTATGTGTGGGGCGATAAGCAAGATGAAGCTTTCCAAATTCTAAAGGAGAAACTATGCAATGCTCCTGTGTTAGCACTCCCCGATGGACCCGACGACTTTGTGGTCTATTATGATGCATCAAAACAAGGTTTTGGGAGCGTGCTGATGCAGCGGGGCAAAGTGATAGCATATGCGTCAAGACAGTTGAAGAAGCATGAGAAAAATTATACCACCCATGACCTGGAATTGGGTGCGGTGGTGTTCGCTCTTAAAATCTGGAGACATTATCTTTATGGGACGAAAAGTGTTATCTACACTGACCACAAGAGTCTCCAGTACATATTTGACCAGAAAGATTTAAATATGCGCCAAAGGCGGTGGATCGAGCTACTCAGTGACTACGAGTGTGAGATCAAATACCACCCGGGCAAGGCGAACGTGGTGGCAGATGCCTTGAGCAAAAAAGAAAGACTCAAGCCAAGACGAGTACGTGCTATGAGTATTACTATTCATTATGGACTTAAGACTAAGATTTTAGAAGCGCAGAGCGAAGCTTCCAAGGATCTCAAAGCCCCAACTGAATGGCTAAGAGGATTAGAAAGACACTTTGAGCAACGAGATGATGGTGAAATTTACTTCTTTGATCGTATCTGGATTCCATCAGTTGGTGGTGTAAGGAAATTGATCATGGATGAAGCTCATACATCTAGATATTTAGTACATCCGGGTGAAGATAAGATGTACTATAATCTGAGAGACTTATATTGGTTGCCTGGTATGAAGAGAGACATTGCTGAGTACGTTAGCAGATGTCTTACGTGTTTTATGATTAAAGCCGAACATCAGAAACCCTCATGATTTCTTCAGCAACCAGAAATTCCTGAGTGGAAATAGAAAAAGATAACAATGGACTTTGTCATAAAGTTTCCTAAAAGTAGCAGTGGGCATGATACGATTTGGTTCATTGTGGATAGATTGACCACGTCAGCTCACTTCTTACCTATTCATGAAGACTACAAGACGGAGAAATTAGCAAAGATTTATACCAATGAGATTGTAGCGAGACATGGTGTGCCGGTGTCAATCATTTCAGACCGTGATGGTCGATTCATGTCACACTTATGGCAAGCTTTTCAGAAAGCGTTAGGTACGAGACTAGACATGAGTACGGCTTACCACCCTCAGACCGACGGTCAGAGTGAGCGTACTATTCAGACGCTAGAGGATATGCTTCGAGCTTGTGTTATGGATTTTGGTGGCAGTTGGGATACTCATCTTCCATTGATTGAGTTTTCTTATAATAACAGTTACCACACGAGCATTAAGTGTGCACCATTCGAGGCTCTGTACGGGCGGAAATGTAGATCCCCCGTGATATGGACTGAAGTTGGAGAAAGTCAGCTTATTGGACCAGAAATTATGCAAGAAACGACAGAAAAGATTGTTCAAATTAGGGAAAGATTGAAAACGGCTAGGAGTCGCCAGAAAAGCTATGCTGATAAGAGGCGTAAACCTCTTGAATTCCAAGTTGGAGACCGAGTGTTACTTAAGGTATCTCCATGGAAGGGAGTGGTACGATTTGGTAAGAAAGGAAAGCTAGCACCACGATATGTGGGACCATTTGAAATCGTGGAGCGTGTTGGACCGGTGGCTTATCGGCTGAAGTTACCCCAGGAGCTAAGCTGTGTTCACGACACGTTTCATGTGTCGAACCTCAAGAAATGTTTAGCTGAGCCAGATGTTCAAGTACCTTTGGATGAGATCGAGATTGATGAAAATCTGCGATTTGTCGAAGAGCCTATTGAGATCGTAGAGCGGGATGTGAAGAAGCTAAAGCGGAGAAGAATCCCATTAGTCAAAGTTCGTTGGAACTCTCGGCAAGGAGCTGAGTATACTTGGGAACGTGAAGACCAATTCCGGAAGAAATATCCGAATCTTTTCTCTGAACCCGTACCTTCCTCAAGTGCCGCAACTTGAGCCTTGAGGACAAGGCTCTTCTAACCGGAGGAGACTGTAACATTCCGTATTTTCAGGTCATTTACGACGTCATCTATTTTGCTAATCATTTTTTTCCCCTCTCGTACGCGTTTACTTTTATTTTTAATAGTTAAGTTAAATCGCGTAAGTTAAAAATTATCGTTTAGCGTAAACGGACACCAAACAAATAAATGTTTACATCAAGCAAGTGTTAAGTAATTATTTTGAGTATAATTATTAACTTTGTTTATTTTATTTTTATTGGTTACGTAAATTGATTACGTTTCGCGATAAATTACGTTTAGGTATTCCCGGAACCCCCAAAACTTTTCTACGCTTCAACAAATACCCACAATTATACCCAATACCTAAAATTTTCTAAATAACAAAGTTATTAACTAGTGAAACACTTTCCTTGATTTCATGGGATCACCTCCTAATTAGGGAACCAAAGAACATAACATTAATTAACTAGCAATGTACATCAAAGACCTACTTAGTCATCCTTAATTTCCTCTCCTTGTTTCCTTGTGTTCCTTGGACCGAACCCCCCCCCCCCTCTAGTGCATTCTTTGACCACCAAGACCTTCCTAAGTATATATATACTTGCACCTTTGTTAGATAAAATCAATTTTCTCTCCCTTTTTCCTCTTGAAAAGCCACGGCAAGAAACACCCCTTTTGGGTAATCCATATTAATTTTTCTACAACCCATACACACTTATACACATCATACCTAAGATATTCTAAGGTGTTTCCAAGCATTGGATTACCTTTTTCAAGTATTAATCAAGAAAAGTGAAACTAGGGTTTTATCTTGGAAAGCTAGGGTTTTCATTGTGCAAGCTTTGGTTTTGAGTCTAAACACGGGTTTAGCACTTATTTCTCATCACATACATCCTTCCTAAGGTCTTCTTAATACCTTCATACTTTTATTTATCATGATTTTATGTGTTACATGTTCTTTATGGCTAAATCACCACTTAGGACTTTTTAATATGTAAAATGAGTTATCACTTATGTTTATGAATTTACACATTTTTTTCTTATGTCATATTGTTATATATATCATGGAAAAATGGATTAATAAGTATGTTGACATGTTGTTTAAGTATAAACATGATTTTGTATAAATTAGGGTTTTAAGGTTTACTTAAGAAGGTTATGATTAAAAGTATACATAAATGTTATAAAGGGCTGTTTTAAATTCGTGTTTCATACAGTAGGTTTGACATTATATAAAAATAATACGCCTCATGACGATTCCAAAATGATAAGAAACTTGAAAAACCGATTTATAACGAAAAAGATACGTTAGTTACGAGTTTACGACGAGAAATACTTTTATAAAACTATTTTTATAAAATTTACTATTCATTACAGAAAGTGATATTTTTAAAACATCAAAAATATGATATAACTTTTAATTACGAGATCGTACTCGAAAGAATCGTTAAAAACGGAGCTATAACGAATAAAATACGACGTTTACGAGTTTACGATAACAAAAACTATAAAAATAAGTATATGTCTGTTATGAACAGTAAAAATCACTATTCATCAGAAAAACTAAAATTTTAAAAATGTTATATTTTGATAACTCGACTTAATACGAAGGCGTGGACGTAAGAAACGCGCGAAACGGATTAGAAACGAGAAAGTTACGCCATTTTTACCAAAGTATACTTATAAACATTTTTCGTTATAATTATGTTTTCACTAAAACGAGTAGACGGTGATGTAGCTATATAGAATCATACGTTGTATTAGTTATCAAAGTACTATATTACTAGGGAGTTTCATAATGATTTCATTAATGATGAGGGCCTCCTTCGGGGTGGGCGTTATCGACGAGTTGCTGGATTTAACGATTTTAAGTGTAATAGCACCTCATACGTTCAATACACGATCCTTTAATTATGATAGCCGTAGATTTTAGTATGATGAGCTTTATATTATCTAACGGTGTTTAGTACTTATACGACCTATATTGGATTAGGGTGCTTTCGTCATTTCGTGGACGCATTTTCTAGTGATTTATTGTTGATTTCCATCTCACTCAAGGTGAGTTCATGAGCCCTTTTCTTACCATTTGTTTTTACAAAAAATCTAGGGGTTGAATTACTTGCTTGTTTTTAATATTGGACACATAGTGTTTTTCAAAATGTATGCTATCCAGATTACTGCCTGATTATTAATGCCTATGTTTACTTATTGCACAGTGAAAGTACCTATTATCATTGAACGTTAATTGTTATTATAGTGACGCTGGTGTTTTGGATTTATCTATTCGGGATAACATCCCCCTCCCTACTTGGGTCACTTGTTTGATCGGGTGCATTTAACTGAGAGATGTTTGGGTAGGTGTTTGGCAAGCTTCCTATTTTTGATTGGGGAAAAATCAGTTTAAAGGCTTCGGCTGTCATGAGCTTTAGTGCAATAATAAATGTTTTGGTAACTGAATGTGTTCAGAGTCTACTTTACTTCGATCTTATGGTCCAACCTTTTTAATGTTAAAAACCTATGATTTTCTATCAAACCTCTTTGTGTTGACTTTTAGCATGTAATTTCAGGTCCCTTGACGTATGAAGATTGGCGGGAAGCCGTTGGCGGACTTTCAATGAAGAAGGATTCTGTGTTTTATCTAAATTTATGGCAAACTTTTATTATCTTTAAAAACTTAAAAGTATCTTTTGGTATTATGAAACTTTGTTTAATTAAGATGGTTTATGACTTTAAACTTATGGGACCTATGTATTGAATCTGTTATGTTGCTATGGCATCCAAATGAAATCTTGTCTTAAAGTCCTTTTATGGTCGTTTCCTATATTACTTGTTTGTCAGTACTTTGCTACGTAGACCCATTGTTACCATTCGCTGCTACCTGATTTTGGGGGGTATTACAGATGGTCACAGAGCCAAGGTTATAGGGGAACTAGGTCGTTTTCAAAACCTAGTCTAAACCTCAAGTTTTTACTGGTTTTTTTTCTTTTTCTGTCATTTTCTAAATACTGACATCTCATCGCTATCCGATATCCACGCGCGCGTATTCCCTGATCCTTACTTACTTTTCTGATTGTCATTATTGCATTTTAGATATAATCCTTTATTTATAAAATACGTTGGTTTTGAATTCGATCTCTTACACGTTATCTCTTTGACATATCAATATTATTTTATCGATCAATTATATAAATATATCGGACTATCTGTTTAATTTATGATTATTATATCATTCTCCATTATTTACAAGTGCTAACTTGCTTCCTTTAAAATTTCTCAACGAATGTGTACTTGTGTTGCAAGAATCATGGCCGACCAGGAGATTTAAGAAGAAATCTGTTAGGAAGATAGTGGAAAAGGTGTGGCCAAAGACTTTGAAAATACGAAAAAGACTAGTGCTTACTCAATCAATATGGTGGGATCGGATTAACAAATACCGGAGGAACTGTTGTACCAGAGATGCATTGGATGTTGTATAAGAGATTTATGATTGGCAAGCCTCACTCTTTCATGGGGACTGAAGGTGTAAGTCGGACTTGAACGTTGGTTTGAAAATAGATGGTGCAGGTGTTTGAAATTTGCAAATGATGCTGAAGATGGACAAAGTGAAGTTTGCCATGTGCAAGTTTCGCAGGGTCGTGCTCTGGACCTGGTGAAAGGGAACAATGTTCAGAGTTATAGACTTTTTGATAATGCTAATCGGTTCACCTTGGAGCAATGAAAGCTATTGATGTACCATGAATACACAAATGCCCCAGCAACTGAAATCCAAAGGATGGTACAAGAACTCTAGACTCTGACTCTGAAAGGAGATGATTATTGAAGCTTTACAACAATGTTTCCACGAACTGGCCTTATGTGGTCATGAATTGGTGCCTACTGAAAAGAAGAAGATTTGAAAGTATATTCGTGGTTTCTGAAAGACTTCAAAGGACACATCATTCTTCAAAGCTTGCGACCCTTGACATGAGGCAATCAACAGGGCCGTGAACTGTCGATGCAAGCGCAATCAACATGGCCCGTGAACTGGTCGAGCAATCAGTTCAGGGTAGGGCTGCAAGAATTGGAGAAAGCAATAAAAAGAAATGGGAAGACAACTAGAGAAACAACAACAATAATAACCATAACTACAATAACAACAATAACCGCAACCGAAACAACAATCATCACCAGCAACAAAATAGAAGACAAGAAACTGTCAGGGCATATGCTGCAGCCCCAGCTGAAGGAAAAATCTATGCTGGAAACTTACTGAAATGTAATCGGTGCAACTTACACCATCATGGACGATGTCCTCCAAAGTGCCAGAGATGTCAAAAAACGGGTCACCTAAAGAAGGATTGTAGAGTTAGGCTTCAGGGTGCAGGTAATGACTTCCTGCACAATATGACATGTTTCGGGTGTGGTGAGAAATGACATTTCAAGGACAAGTGTCCGAAAGCAGGGAACCAGCAGAATGATGGAGCTCGTGGGAGAGCTTACGTGGTGATTGAAAATCCGTAGCAGAAACCGAATGTGGTCACGGGTACGTTCCTTCTTAATGATCACTACGCTTGTATTCTCTTTGATTCGGGTGCTGAGAAGAGTTTTGTATCTTCTGCGTTTACACATTTTATTAATATTGCCCCTGCCACTCTAAACACTAGCTACGAAGTAGAGTTAGCAGACGGAAAAGTCATTAGCACCAATACCATTTTACGTAGTTGCACCTTCACGTGTTCAAAATAGACTTGTTGCCAACCCGGCTGGGAAGTTTTGATGTTATCATTGGAATGGATTGGTTGGTATACTACCGAGCTCTCATCGATTGTTATGAGAAGATTGTCCGTATTCCTCTTCCGAATGGCAAGATTCTTGAAGTTCAAGGCGAGAGGCCGGAAAAGGATCTTCGTTCACTTGCATGTATCAAGGCTGATGAGAAAAAGCTTGATGACATATGTGTTGTCCGAGACTTCCCTGAGGTGTTTCCAGAAGATCTGTTGGGTTTACCTCTTGTGCAAGAGATAGAATTTCGCATTGATCTGATTCCAGGCGCATCGCCAATTGTTAGATCTCCATACCGGTTAGCCCCTTCAGAAATGTTAGAATTGTCGAATCAGCTTAAAGAACTTCAAGAAAAGGGTTTTATTCGACCAAGTCATCTCACCTGGGGAGCCACACCCGTACTCTTTTCAAGTAGGAAAGACGGTTCGATGAGAATGAGTATTGGACTACAGGGAACTAAACAAGTTGACTATAAAGAACCGTTACCCTCTCCCCCCCCCCCCCCCCACCCCCCCCCCCCCCCCTCTTGATGATTGTTTGACCAATTACAAGGTGCGTGTTGTTTCTCGAAGATAGATCTTCGCTCGGGATATCATCAGTTGAGAGTCCGAGAGGAAGATATACCGAAGACCGCGTTTAGAACTCGATACGGGCACTTTGAGTTCACAGTCATGCCATTTGGGCTGACGAACGCGCCAGCAATATTTATGGACTTAATGAACCGCGTCTGCAAGCCGTATTTGGACAAATTCGTAATTGTGTTCATTGACGGACATTCTTAAATCTACTTCAAGTCAGAAGTAGAACATGAAGTCCACATGGAAGATGATTTTAGAATTATCCAGAAGGAGAAATTTGTACGCCAAATATTTCAAAGTAGCGAATTTTTGGTTACAAGAAGTACAGTTCCTAGGACATGTGGGTCACTGTGACGGTATCATGTGGATCTAGCAAGGTTGAGTCGGTCAAGAACTGGAAGACCCTTGATCGTCAACTAAAATCCGTTCATTTTTAGGATTGGCGGGTTACTACCGGAGATTTATTGAGAATTTCTCCAAGATCGCCAAGCCCTCACCCTGTTGACTCAAAAGAATAAGACATATGTGTGGGGGCGATAAGCAAGATGTAGCTTCCAAAAATTCTGAAGGGAAAACTATGCAATGCTCCTGTGTTAGCACTCCCCGATGGACCCGATGACTTTGTGGTCTATTGTGATGCATCAAAACAAGGTTTTGGGTGCGTGCTGATGCAGCGGGGCAAAGTGATAGCATATGCGTCAAGACAGTTGAAGAAGCATGAGAAAAATTATACCACCCATGACCTGGAATTGGGTGCGGTGGTGTTCGCTCTTAAAATCTGGAGACATTATCTTTATGGGACGAAAAGTGTTATCTACACTGACCACAAGAGTCTCCAGTACATATTTGACCAAAAAGATTTAAATATGCACCAAAGGCGGTGGATCGAGCTACTCAGTGACTACGAGTGTGAGATCAAATACCACCCGGGCAAGGCGAACGTGGTGGCAGATGCCTTGAGCAGAAAAGAAAGACTCAAGCCAAGACGAGTACGTGCTATGAGTATTACTATTCATTCTGGACTTAAGACTAAGATTTTGGAAGCGCAGAGCGAAGCTTCCAAGGATCTCAAAGCCCCAACTGAATGGCTAAGAGGATTAGAAAGACACTCTGAGCAACAAGATGCTGGTGAAATTTACTTCTTTGATTGTATCTGGATTCCATCAGTTGGTGGTGTAAGGAAATTGATCATGGACGAAGCTCATACATCTAGATATTCAGTACATCCGGGTGCAGATAAGATGTACTATGATCTGAGAGACTTGTATTGGTGGCCTGGTATGAAGAGAGACATTGCTGAGTACGTTAGCAGATGTCTTACGTGTTCTAAGATTAAAGCCGAACATCAGAAACCCTCAGGATTTCTTCAGCAACCAGAAATTCCTGAGTGGAAATGGGAAAAGATAACAATGGACTTTGTCACAAAGTTGCCTAAAAGTAGCAGTGGGCATGATACGATTTGGGTCGTTGTGGATAGATTGACCAAGTCGGCTCACTTCTTACCTATTCGTGAAGACTACAAGACGGAGAAGTTAGCAAAGATTTATACCAATGAGATTGTAGCGAGACATGGTGTGCCGGTATCAATCATTTCAGACCGTGATGGTCGATTCACGTCACACTTATGGCAAGCTTTTCAGAAAGCATTGGGTACGAGAATAGACATGAGTACGGCTTACCACCCTCAGACTGATGGTTAGAGTGAGCATACTATTCAGATGCTGGAGGATATGCTTCGAGCTTGTGTTATGGATTTTGGTGGCAGTTGGGATACTCATCTTCCATTTATTGAGTTTTCTTATAAAAATAGTTACCACACGAGCATTAAGTGTGCATCATTCGAGGCTCTATACGGGCAAAAATGTAGATCCCCCGTGATATGGACTGAAGTTGGAGAAAGTCAGCTTATTGGACCAGAAATTGTGCAAGAAACAACTAAAAAGATTGTTCAAATTAAAGAAAGATTGAAGACTGCTAGGAGTCGCTAGAAAAGCTATGAAGATTGAAGACTGCTAGGAGTCGCCAGAAAAGCTATGCTGATAAGAGGCGTAAACCTCTTAAATTCCAAGTTGGAGACCGAGTGTTACTTAAGGTATCTCCATGGAAGGGAGTGGTACGATTTGGTAAGAAAGGAAAGCTAGCACCACGATATGTGGGACCATATGAATATCGGGAATGTGTTGGACCGGTGGCTTATCGGCTGAAGTTACCCCAGGAGCTAAACTGTGTCCACGACACGTTTCATGTGTCGAACCTCAAGAAATGCTTGGCTGAGCCAGATGTTCAGGTGCCTTTGGATGAGATCGAGATTGATGAAAATCTGCGATTTGTCGAAGAGCCTATTGAGATCGTAGAGCGGGATGTGAAGAAGCTAAAGCGAAGAAGAATCCCATTGGTCAAAGTTCGTTGGAACTCTCGGCAAGGAGCTGAGTATACTTGGGAACGTGAAGACCAATTCCGGAAGAAATATCCGAATCTTTTCTCCGAACCCGTACTTTCCTCAAGTGCCGCAACTTGAGCCTTGAGGACAAGGCTCTTCTAACCGGAGGAGACTGTAACATTCCGTATTTTCAGGTCATTTACGACGTCATCCATTTTGCTAAATTATTTTTTTCTCGTACGCGTTTACTTTTAATTTTAATAGTTAAGTTAAATCGCGTAAATTAAGAATCACCAATCAACGTAAACGGACACCAAACGAATTAAAGTTTTCGTCAAGCAAGCAATATATTATTTTTACGAAAGTAATAATCAACTTTTTATATTTTATTTTTATTGGTTACGTAAAACGTTTACGTTTCGCAATTAATACATTTAGGCATACCCGGAAGCACCAAAAGTTATCTACGCTTCAACAAATATACACGATTGTACCCAACACTCAAAGTTTTATTAAATTTTACCCAAGTTAATATTACTTTCCCTTTTGTTCATAAGAAAATAAAACATTACATGAATACTTTCAAGTAAACACTTTTTATATCAAACCTACAACTAGCAACTTACATAAAATGAACTAGAGATGTTGCTAAAAATCAAAAGGCTTCTAGAAGACCTCCCCCCTAGCTCACGTCTACAACAACAAGAAGGGACAAGGAGCACACATTTTACACCAACTTGGCTTGTACATCACCTAGCTAATTAAACCAAGCCTTACCTTGTTTCCCTTGACCACATTAGTCTTCCTTAAGACCATGAAGTATGTCTTGGACTACTATTGCATTCTTTTGACCATTCTAACTTATATAATGCAAGTAACAAGTGAGAGATAACTCATACAACTCAAAACACTTAGTAAAAATCACAAAAACCTTCCCTTTTGGCTCTCTATAGGCCACGGCTCAAACACCCCTTTTATTATAATCCATACCAAATTTTCTACAACCTATACAAGCCATTACACATCCATCCTAAGATATACTAAGATGTTTCCAAGCATTGGTTAACCATTTTCAAGTGTTGAAGCAAGAAAGACAAGATTAGGGTTTCTATAGTGGATTAGGGTTTCTTGGTTGTGTAAGCTTGGGTTTTTCATCTAAACAAGTGTTTAGACCATATTTTCCATCATCCTACATCATAATAAGGTTATCTAAAACCCTTTATGTCTTTACATTCATCATTTTATGCATATATGAGTTCTATATAGTAAATCACCACTTAGGATATGTTTAACTTGTAAAAGTGGATTTTTCTTGTAAACATAATTTTATGAACTTGTACACATGTTATATGAATGTAAATATGGATCTTGGACTCTAATATATGTAAGTCATATGATATATATAATTATAAAAGGCTTGTGGAAATCTACTAAATAGAAAAGTACAAAATGAAGTTTAAAACATGTTTTTATGAAAAACCTCCAAACTTTCTGTTTGAATTCGACATCCCACCTGGTCATTTTATATTTTTATAAGATAGTACACCTCATGACGATTCCAAAATGATAAGAAACTCGAAAAACCGATTTATAACGAAAAAGATACGACGATTTCAAGTTTACGTTAAATATATACTTTTATAAAACTATTTTTATAAAAGTTACTATTCACCACAGAAACTTATATTTTTAAAACATCAATAAATCGATAAAACTTTTAAATACGAAGACGTGCTCGAAAGAATCGCTAAAAACGGAGTTAAAACGAATAAGTTACGACATTTACGAGATTTACGATAACTAAATCTATAAAAATAAATATATAACTGTTATGAACAGTAAAATCACTATTCATCAGAAAAACTCAAATTTTGAAAATGTTATATTTTGATAACTCGTCTTAATACGAAGGCGTGGACGTAAGAAACGAAAGAAACGGACTTAAAACGAGAAAGTTACGCCAGTTTTACTAAAGTATACTTATAAACGTTTTTACTTTATAAATATGATTTCACTAAAACGATTAGATGGTGATGTAGCTATATAGAATTATATGTGGTATTAGTTAATCAAAGTACTATATTACTAGGGAGTTTCATAATGAGGCCTCTTCGGGGTGGCGTATCGACGAGTTGTTGGATTTACGATTTAAAGTGTCCTAGCTCCTCATACGTCACTACATGACCTCTTAATTATGATAGCCCGAACGATAGTATGATGAGCTATACGACCTATAAATAATCAAAGTGTTTAGTACTTATACGACCTATATTGGATTAGGTTGCCTTCGGATTCCTTCGTGACGCATTTTTCTATTGTGAATACTTGTTGATTACCATTCACTCGAGGTGAGTTCATAGCCCCCTTTTTACTACGTGATTGTTTTACAAAATCTACGGGGTGAATTACATTGCTTGTTTTACTATTGGACACAAGTGTTTTTCTAAGTGTTTTCAAAGTGTTTACAAAGTGTATGCTATCCAGATTACTGCCTGAATATTATTGCTAAGTTACCTTATTGCCGTGAAGTCCCTATTTATCATGAACCGTTAATTGCTATTGTAGTAAGCGCGAGTGTTGTGGATAGATCTATCGGGACTGACAATCCCCACCTTTCCTTGGGTCACTAGTTTGATCAAGGTGCATTTAACATTGAGAGGTGTTAGGTTGTTGGCAAGCATCCTATATTCTGATTGGGGCACAAATCTAGTTAAGGCTTCGGGGTCATGAGCTTAGTGCAATAATAAACGTTTTGGACTACTGAATGTGTTTCAGAGTCTACTATTACTTCGATCTTGTGGTCCACCCTTTTTACCGATAAACCTATGATTTCACTCAACCTTTGTGTTGACTTTTAGCATGTAATTTCAGGTCCTAGGGTATGAAGATTGGAGGGGAGCCGTGGCGGATATCAATGAAGACGAATTCTTTATTTTATCTAAAGTCTATGCAACTTTTATTATCTTTAAAAACTTAAGTCATCTTTTGGTATTATGAAGTTGTTGTTTAATTAAATATGTACTTGAAATGTTTATGACTTTTAAAACATATGGGACCTAATGTATGAACTCTGATATTTTGCTATGGCATCGAATGAAATCTTATCTTAAAACATCCATTTAAGGTCGTTTCCTATATCTTGATTGTTGTACTTTGACGTAGCACCCCATTGTTACCATTCCGCTGCATAGTCCGATTTTGGGGGTGTTACAATACACCTCTCTTCTTTTTCATCACATCTGAGTCTACATAATCAATCGCCTGACTTTTATTGATTATCATTGAATCTTTATCAAACACCCATCAAGCATGATAAACATCAGATATGCGTTCATCATCATGTCAGATCCATGACCTTGCATAACTCTTGCGTTTCTAGCATCTATTCGATATAAAGCAGGCGAAACTAATATACTTGAACTGTATAAACTCAACACCTTTGGCAGTATTAAAACGAAACAACACTTCTCTTAACAGCCATGCTTGACCAAAACAACGTACACAATCAAAAGCTATAAATAATCAACTCCACACCGTATAGACGCTAGAGCACCTACTGTCAGATATTAATCTCCATGGGATCCACATCCTTTTCAAGATAACGACACTTCATAGGTCATGATATCAACACCATAACTTAACGAAACCCTTCTGTTGTTCACATCAGCCATGAACGAACCATTCTCTCAAACAAACCGTAATAAAAATATGCAATAATCACCAAAACCCTAAAAAAAATTAGAAACCACACGATTTGCTTTTTATCGAATTAGGGTTTTAGGGTTTCTTCTAAAAACCTTGTAGATCCAAGATCAAGAGCCACCAGGCTCTAATACCAATTGATAAGCTCGTTTAAAGCTCAAGACTGATTAGATCTTATATATATAGGATGAACAATAACAATGATTGATAACACGTAGCGGAATAATAAAGAACACAATCAAAGTTATCACAATGTTTTCTTTATTGAACGTTTCCCTATTACCCCAACTATAATTTGGTGCTACACCAACTAACTATGGTGTACTATTCGACTCTCATCAGTCGACTTGCTATCTAACTATCTTGACTCTCATTGGGAGAGCTTTAGTTTTCTATGGATGGATATCTAAACCATGTGCCTGATAATCTCTTTATATAGAGAGATATCAAGGCTTACAACAGAAGATAAGAACAAACAATATATTTAAAACATTTAAGAATATCTTCTAATATCTTCTGTATCTTTATCATTATAAGGAGATCTTCTAATATCTTCAAAATCTTTATCTTTATCTTCATATTCTCCACCAGCCTGAAGATTTATGTAATTATAATTTTAGTCCTTTTGTTTCATTCTTATATTTATTTTGTCTCGTCAAATCTAGAATCCTAACATAATCTACATCACTTTCTTCTTTTTTGTAAGAATATTGTTTCATTGATTTCATCTTAATTTATCCTTGTAAATTATTTATTTTTCTCTTGTTTTTTCTGAGTTTGTAAAGTATTTATATACTTTATTGTCTTCTTGTACAAATTATGTTATTGCACATATATATTTTGGGCTAAGAAAGTTGGATTGATTTTATAAAGGGTTCATAGGACTGTTTTAAACCAGTAGCTAAATAGGTGTGGCACGAAATATTTTTGGTCATGAGGTACCTGGGAAAGTGGATAGAAATGTTGGTATATTTTTAAGGTACATGTGGTGAATTGGATTGAGCCATATCTCCTCCGGATGAGTGAGATATGGCCGATTTACTAAAAATAGGCAAATCTGGACCACTGTTAGGAAAAGAGTATAACTCCATATTTTTACATTAACATATTGGATTAAAAAGTTGAGCTCTGTAAAGAACACATAGAACTAATACCTCCAATTTTCCTCTCCTTAATAGCTATCATAAATTATGATTTATGGCCGTTTCCGTAAAGGGTTAAAAATCTGGAAATATTCTATTTTGGATAACCAGGGGTAAATTGGTCTTTTCACATGGTTCTATAACTTTTTAAAACATGAGTCCTACATTTTTAGAAAATAGACTCAAAATGCTTTTAGTAGGTGAAAGCCTTGTATTTTTATCACTTACGGATTAGGAGCTAGAGGTTTGAGAAGTTGGTCTAATTTTTGGACACACTTCATGAACACTTATATTATTTTCTTTACGTATTGGTTTATACTTTACTATTCTAATTCGCACAATATCTTTTAGGTGGTACTTAGAGGTTTTTCTCACCCGTCGATCCATCTTGCTTTCAATTTACTCGTTTTACAAACTCTACGGGGTGAGAATACAAGCTTGTTTTTCTAAGTAAACTTATTGATTTGTACTACTTAAGCGTTACATGACAATTTTTTTACTAAAGTTTTACTTACTTACTACATGACTTTTAATACACGGTTGTTTACTTATGAATTTACTAAAGCTTGAATTGCTTACTACATGATTTGAGATCATTGAATACCTATATATATGAAAACCGTGAGTTTTGAACATTACATGTTTTACTATTAGACACAAGTGTTTTTAAATTGTATGTTATCCAGATTATTGCCTGAATATTATTGCCTAAGTTACCGCATTTGCCATTTAAGTCCCTACCAATCATGAACCGTTAATTGCTATTGTAGTAAGTGCGAGTGTTATGGATAGATCTATCGGGGCTGACAATCCCCACCTTGAATTTCTAGTCACAAGTTGACCATGGTGCATTTAACATTGTGAGGACAGTTAGGTTGTTGGCAAGCATTCTATATTTCTCTGTGGCACAAAACTAGTTTAGGTTTCGAGGTCGTGAGCTTAGTGCAATAATACATGTTTTGGACTACTGAATTTATTTTGTAGTCTACTATTACTTAATTCTTATGGTCCACTACTAAACGTTTCTTGATTTATTGAATCACTACTTGGATTTCAGAAATAATACTTTGAAATATTGTAACGCTACTTTTCTTACTGAAATATTACTTGAACTATTTCAATACTGCTTTTTACTTAAACCTATGAAATCACTCAACAATCTTGTTGACTTTTTAGTAAGTTTATCTCAGGTTTTTAGGTATTTTTCTTAGAGGGAAGCCACATGGATTGTAATTCAGGGACTCTTCATTTTTATACATTCGATAAAACTTCTTTTGAAAATACTACGTTTTAAAAAAAAGACTTTCTTTTATTTACAAT
>BQNB010036923.1:0-49796 GCA_026074375.1 Tanacetum coccineum | reverse complement strand
TTTATACATATATATATATATATATATATATATATATATATATATAACAATTTCTTAATACATATACATATATAGTATATAACTAAAGTAATCAAATAATAAGAGTAAGTATTCCATAAGGTTTTTAAGAAGATTACTTTTAACCAAAGTAAAATCCAAAACCTTCCCGGGTCGTATCCCGACGAGGTGTGAATTAAAAATCAAGGTTAAGTTCGTGATCGAGTGCTTGAATGATCAAATTTTTGGTTTGGATTCTATTTCTACAAAAATAATGCAAATAAAACAAACAAAGGCAAGCAACAATTAAAGCAAACACGAATTAAGCACGAAAACGTTAACGGGATCCTAAACCTGAGCCTTAGAAACTTAAATTCTAAAATTTTAACCCTAAAAATGCAAATTTAATTTTTAACAGTCCTAAATGATTAAAAATAATTTTAGAAAAAAAAATTATATTTTTTTGGCTTTTGTTTAATTTATTATGAATTAAAAACAGATTTACTCTAAATAAAATTTTAAAAATATTAAACTAACTTATAAAAATCTAGAAAAATTACAGAAAATACTTTAGCTTATGGAGAATCTATGAAAAATATAAGCTGGAAAGCTAGCTGAAGTAATAAGCAGTTAATAAGCTAATAAACCTAATAAGCTAAAACTGGAAATTAAGTATTAATATTTAATAAAACAAACTATAAACGAAAAAGACCACAGGGCAGTTGGTAGCGGAGTGTGTGTTAAAATGTTGGTTGAGTGAGGTTGACGTCTCAGGTTCGATCCTTAAGACTTCCCTCAACTCCCAACATTTTTATTTTGCAATTTTTTATATGAAAAAGCTAAAGTAGACTAAAATAAGCAATTTTTGTGAAAACACTTTTTTTGAAAACTAAAAATAAGCTTATGAAAGTGACAGACTCACTTAAAAGGCTTTAAGTCTTTTAACTTAACTGAATTAGCTTATAAGCTTGAATAAGCTTAAACCTAAGCCATCAGTAGCTGACACAAGATCCTTGTAACCCTACCTAAGAAGCTACAATAAAAACCCAACTTTAAGCACTAACCAATAAGCCATGAGCGCTCTGAATTTCAAAGTAGGTGTTTTACCTAACTAAAGTGGATAGTCCCAAACAACCTAAGAAAAAAAGAAGCACTTTTTAATGGTACACTTTTTAAGATAATGGTAAATCATTAAGAATGAAGGCCTTTAAACCTAAAAATACAAAAACAGATTAAGGCTACTATCATAAGAAACTTAAATAAGCAAAAATTAAGAACAGTGAAACAGTTAATAAGCTAGAAAAATGAAATTTAAATGGCAGAGTTGGATAAAAACTTAAAGGCTTTTTAGCTAAAACTAATTTAGATCAAAATGCACAAATAAGCTAACACCAATACTTAATAAGCCAACTAATCCTAAAAACAGTCTTAATAAACTAATCTAAACTAGAAATAAGCAAATCCATAATGCTAGAACTCAGAAAATCAAAATAAGCAGTTTTGACAAAACATAATCAAAATGGACTAAAGAGCACTTTTCAAACTGAATTTTAAGCTACTTGACCAATAAGCTAAACCTTAAAAACTCAAAACAAATTAAGCTTATACTACTCACATCTAAAAAAAGCAAGAATTAAGCATTTTGACTTACTAAATAAGCTAGTTGAAAAAGACAACTTAGGCTAAAAGGATGTTTTTTGTTTTTTTAAAGATTTAGAAAAAGCCTAAGACACAACTTGCAGCCCTACAAATAAGCTAGTAAAAATAACTAAAACCTCAAATGAGCTTAAACAGATTAAGATTACCACCTAAGGACTCTATGCTATCAATTTTAGAACTTAAAACAGATTTTAAAACACCTAAAATTTTGATTGAAAAACAGACTCTGGACTAGAACTAAGAACAATATGACCGATTTAGTAAAAATTTGAACAATCAATAACTACAAAAGCAGGTTTAAGAAACTTATTTCTAATTCATTAGATAAACCAAATGAAGCATATAAACAACAACAAAACACAATTCAAGGGCAAGATCAAGATATGACAGATTCAAGTAACTTCAAAACCTCAGATTCAAATATTGAGTTCACAAATCCTTAAACACAATATTAAGCTTAAACAACTACTAAAAACAGATCCAAAGACTACCAAAATGACTATCAAACTTCAACTTTGGGTAAAAGTAGGCTTAAACAGCACTAACATGGGTTAGTGCTGTTTTTGCCAAACACTCCCTTAAACATACAAAAACCATTTTAAGCTTATAAAACACATATTTATACCAACTTTTGTAAATACCAGATGTTTACAAAGTTAAATAAGCAATAACAAGCAAATTTCAACCAAGAATAAGCACCAATGAATAAGCTATACTAAATGAGCTGATTTAATCTAAAAATCACAGAATATGACTAAATCTTGAACTAAGAGTCTACAAACTATAAACTTGCATCAATAAGCAATAAAAAACATAATTAAGCATGAATAAGCATAAATAAGCCAAAAATAAGCAGTAGAATAAGCTAAACGGTAATAAGCATAAAATTTTAAAGAGTGAACTTACAAAATCCTTTGCTCTAAACAAGGGTATAAGTGCTCTTTAGAGCTTTGTCAAAAGCTCTGCTTTGTTTAAAATTAAGCTATGTTTTTAAAAAACCCACAAGCCCTTCCAAATCTGGCTTGTCATCCACATTAGCTTTTTGAGTGATTTTTGGTGAAAATTCTTAAACACTATAAACTATGGAAAAGTTTATCTTGTTTAAGTATAATAGCTTATATATAAGCGAAACAGAGCTTATGATAGCTTATAAAGTACTTTTAGCAACATTAAACTTAAAAACTCAGAATTTTATAACTTAAAAACCTCAAATTTCATTAATTCTTAAAAATAGTTACAAGACTTGAATAAAAACTACAATAAGCTAATTTTAACTCTAATAAGCTAAGAAAACTAAAAATTGCCTCATACGGGCTTACAAGGTCCTATTTATAGAGAATTATGAAGGTCTTGGGTCTTTAAACTCTGCTACTTCTGTAAGTGAGATGAGAGGGTGTGCTTCATGTGTGAGGAGCTTCAAGTCTTCATCATAGCCATCAAATTTTCTTGGTTACCAAGTCTATCAATCTGGACCCTTGATTCTTTTTATATTGTTCATCAACCAATAAGAACTCATGGGATTGCCAAGGTGGAATTGGCTGTTTGTGGAATGGGGTTGAGGGATAGTGATGGGGTTTTGTTTGTTGGATCAGGGGTCAAGGGAAAGTGATAGATGAATAGTAGCTTAGCAGGAAATTGTTTAATCGTTTGATTTGGGGGTAAAGGGTAACAGGTGTTAGGGGAAAAGGAGGATGTAGGGACTAACGATGCAATAGTCAGGGACTAACTATGTTAGTCCCTAAGGACTAACGGTGTAAAAGGCTTAAGGGTTTATGGTTAAGTGTTTGATGGGCTTTTGGTTTGGGTCGGTTTTAAAATAAATGGATTCAAGCTTATACTTTAGGCTTTTAATTATACAAAAAGGCTTATTGGGATGACTTGGCCCATTAACTTGGGTATGGGTTGGCCCATTTAAGATGCACACGTCTTTGGCATCGACTTTTCACGCTCTTTCCATTCTCGTGCTCGATTTTGGCTTTGTTTTTGTCCTTTAGTGAATATTCGTTACCTGCACAACTCAAATAGCAAACACACATATATTTGGCATTTTATGTCCCTTTTTTGTCATTTAGGCTCGTTTTTATAGGTCAAAGGTATGCGTAATTAAGCACATACCAAAATCCCCCATACTAAACTATTGTCGTGTCCTCACGCAATGCTATAAGTAAACACTTAGAAAACAAAGAATCTCAATCCTCCTCGACTAATTACCTCAAAAAGTAGCTAAGTGTTCATCAAGGGGAATTAAAGAATCGTTAGCTTTGAAAAGCTCCGTTTTGATTATTTTTATAAATCTACACTAACTACCACATATTTTTTTTTTATTGTTTTTCCTTTTTCTAACTAGAATGTCTAGACTTTCGTTATTTTCATAACCTTTAGGGTCATAGAACAAGAAGCACTTCAATCCTAAAATGCCCAAAAAGATAAATTTATTATCCCTGATTTTTCACTTGTCCCAAACCAAGCTTAAAAACGAAATCACCGTTAAATATAAGTTAAGATGCTAACACTACTCATACTTGTAACTTGTGAAACTTTTCACTCCCAACAATTATTATATCTTAGGTGAATGTGCTTATTTCAAATTTCAACCATGGATCAACCTTTTTAAGAAAATTGTAATATTTCTATGCTTCATGTTTTACCCAAGAATTATGATTTTGAGGCGAGATCATTCCATGTAGCGACTTTCTTCTCGACACATCCTAGCCAAGACCGGCTTAGGTGACCAGGCTTTTGACACCCCACAGAGAATAGTATCGGAACTCATGGATCTTCGATTTCAAAAACTCTTAGGTTTCCCGTTAAATAAAATTAAAAAAAACACAACTTAAAACGAAATAGTCTTAGTTCAAAAGCATATTTAAATTTAAGAAAAAGAGATTTTCTGTATATTTATTAAATCACATATATTACACTTAATATAATTAAACATCCCTTTAAACGAAGGAAAATCCTTGACCTTTTTGGAAGGCTTGCAACATCGGTTTGGTGTAGCCGGAAGATTGCAGCAGCCAAACTTTTATAAGTCTCGGATTATTATTCTTACTATGGGCCTTCTTTTGAAGACTGCCACATCGGTTGTGAGTCGGCAAGAGGCAGTAAACTTTTATCAGACAACAGTTTTTATTATTATTATTACCTCATTTTTTTACTACGATATATAGAAAAATTCTTTTTAGAAAATTTAGATATAAATTTGAACTAAGACTAAATAATTATGTTAGTGACTACATTTAATAAAGGGGGCTTCAAAAAGCGTTTCATTTTAAGTTTTTAATTTTTGAAAAGAGCAGTATTATTGTCAGCGTTAGGAGTTTATAGGTGACATACTGGTAAAAAAAAAAAAAAAAAAATAAAAAAAAAGCCACAAACTACACTTATGAGCTCTTAAGATTTCCAACTAATCCTTGTTTATCATTTAACTCTTAACTAACTCTATCATTTCTTGTTCTTCGCAAATTTAAAATCTTTAATAAAAAGATCCGCGAATGCTTAGTCAAATAAACTAGCTTAGACAAGTTTATAAAGGTTAAGGGACAAAGCTAAGAGCTCAACACGCTCGATCGAGTCAAAATTTATTCTTATTCTACCCAGCAGGAAAGTCAAACATTGTGACAAAACACTTATTTTATTTTTGAAAATTTTTAAATTTTTTCATTTTTTTGGTATTTTGGTGGTAAAAACGGGATTACATGAAAACAACGACTGCAGGCACAATCAAATCGATAGACCCCCCATACTAGAACTGAACATTGTCCTCAATGTTTTAAGAAGGGTCTCTACGTAAATCTAAAGCCGTTTATTAAGTATGCTCAAAGATAAACGTTAGTCGATAAGATTTAGGATATTGGATTCCCAAAATCATGCTAAGGATTGAAGCTCGAGTGAACGAAGGACAAAACCACGAGCACGAGAGTCTTCATAATCCGGGGCAATTCCTGTGGGACATATAATACCAAAACAGAAACCGGATGATAAAGGAAGAGGCGAACCTCCTCTCGTCACACTGATGCATTACTACTAGTTATAATTATATGGAGAAGCAGGGGTGTTGCCTACTATGTGGGGGTGGGATTGGTTGTTGATTGTTTTGAGACATGTTGTATTTTTGTTTTGCCTCCCACGGAAGTGCTTTTTTTTTATTAAAGAGTCACTAAGCTTGATTCGTCCCCGAATTTAGTTGTCCATGGGGAAGGTTTGGATATCCGGGACAACCATGGGTGGTATGTCCCTTCCAAAGTAGTACTTGAGTCTATGACCGTTCACCTTGAAGTTTGGTCTGTCGGTTTGAGATAACTCGACGGTACCATAAGGGAAACTTATAAGCAACAGTGTAACGGTTCCGGTCCATCGGGTTTTGAGCTTCCAAGAGAATCTTTAATCGTTGAATTGAAGTGAGAAGAACTCGGTTCACACCGTTTTTTGTTTGTGGGTTGGAAAGAAACATGTTTTTTAATCTTGGAGTCATGAATCTTCTTCGTTTTCTCTTTTTAGATTAAAGAATTCTCGTAGGCTTGATCCTGGAGTTCATTTAATTCATTCATTTAGACTTTCCGCTGATCACCCGCGGTCTTGAGGTCAAAATTGTAATGTTTCAAGGCTCAATAGGCCTTGTGTTCAAGTTCGATAGGAAGATGACAAACCTTTCCGTACACTAACTTATATGGAGTGCACTCGATGGGTGTCTTGAATGCGGTACGGAAGGCCCACAAGACATCATCTAACTTATCGGACCATGAAGCACGATTTTTACCTACGATCCTTTCCAAGATACGTTTCAAACCACGATTGGAAACCACAACTTGCCCACTTGTTTGTGGGTGATACGCAGTGGAGAGACGGTGAGTAACTTCGTATTTAAGCATGACCTTTGCGAACTGGCCATTGCAAAAATGGGTACCACGATCACTAATGATAGCACGAGGAGTTCTGAATCAGGCGAAGAGAGATTTCAAAATTTTCACGACAACTCAGGCATCGTTAGTGAGGAGCGCTTTTGCTTCAACCCATTTAGACAAGTAGTCAATAGCCACAAGAATGTACTTGTTCCCTCGAGAAGACGAGAACATGCCTATAAAATCGATGCCCCACACGTTAAAGATCTCTCATACTTGAATTGCATTTTGGGGCATTTCATCTTTTTGTGAATTTTTGCCTTGACGTTGACAAGCGTCACATCTTGTGACCTAGTCATGGGCATCTCGGTAAATAGTCGGCCAATAAAATCCAGAATCAAAGACTTTCTACGTGGTGTAGTTGGCCCATGATGTACCGGTGGGTCTATTATGGCAAGCCGTGAGGATGTCAACGGCTTCTTGGCCGTAAACACATCGTCTAATCACTTGATCCACACCAATTCTAAACAAGTAGGGGTCGTCCCAAAAATAATGCTTCACATCTTTGAAGAATTTTTTCTTTTGTTGGGATGACATCCCTTTCACAATAAAATTCCCCGCATGGTAGTTTTCAATGTCGGCAAACCATGGGGTACTAGAATCACCATGAAAGGTAACCATACCAAGAGTCTTAGGAGGAAATGTTTTGATAATTTCCTTGTTTTCGAGAACATCTTGGTGTGGATTTTCAAGTCTTAATAAGTGGTCGGCCGCGAGATTCTCCGCTCCTTTTTTTATCACGAATAATGACATCAAATTCTTGGAGTAAGAGAATCCACTGGAGCAATCTCGGCTTAGCATCTAGCTTGGCAAGAAGATATTTGAGAGCCAAGTGGTCCATATACACTATGGTCTTTAAAAAGACTAAATAAGACCAGAATTTCTCGAAAGCATACACCACGACTAATAATTCTTTCTCCATCGTAGTGTAATGTGCTAGAGCATCCGTCATGGTCTTACTAGCATAGTGTATAGGTGGAAAATGGTTTGGGTCTTAGTTTGCCCGACTGCACCTACGCGTGTAATTCAACTTGCATCACACATTAATTTCAAAATGGTTAGGTCCTAATCGGGGGGCAAACTTAAGATCACAGAGCTTCAGTTAACTTCTTTTTAAGTGTATTAAACAATTCAATACATTCTTTTGATAAGATGAAAGGTGTGTCTTTTTCGAGAAGATGGGTCATCGGCTGGGCGATTTTAGAAAAATCTTGAATAAATCAACGATAGAACCCAGCGTGACCTAAAAAACTTCGAATGCCTTTAACGGAAGTCGGATGAGGGAGTTTAGCTATAACATCAACTTTAGCTTTGTCGACCTCAATCCTGGACTTTCAAATCTTATGTCCTAGAACAATGCCTTCTTTTACCATAAAATGGCATTTCTCCCAATTTAGAACTAAATTAGTGTCTTCGCACCGTTTGAGCATTTTGTCTAAATGTGATAGGCAAGTAGAGAAAGAATCCCCGTATACCGAGAAATCGTCCATAAAGACCTCCATTGTTTCCTCGATCATGTCGTGGAAAATGGCCATCATGCACCTTTGGAACGTGCCCGGAGCATTACATAATCTGAAAGGCATGCGTCGGTAGGCAAACGTCCCATAAGGGCAAGTGAAGGTGGTCTTCTCTTGGTCTTGTGGGTCAATAGGAATTTGAAAGTATCCCGAGAAACCATCTAGAAAACAATAGTATTAGTTTCTTGCGAGTCTTTCGAGCATTTGGTCCATAAACCGTAATGGGAAATGATCTTTACGAGTGGCATCATTTAACTTTCGGTAGCCAATGCATACACGCCATCCCGTAACTAATCGAGTAGGTATCAACTCATTATTTTCATTTTCAATTACGGTTATACCGCCCTTCTTAGGCACATAATGAACGGGGCTTACCTACGGGATATCGGAGATAGGGTAAATCAATCCAGCATCAAGGAGTTTGATAACTTCCTTTTTGATAACCTCATGAATTTTTAGGTTAACCCGTCTTTGATGTTGAATTACCGGTTTAGAGTCATCCTCCATTAATATTTTGTGAGTACAAAACTGAGGGTCAATGCCCTTAATATCAGAGTTTTTCTAAGCGATGGCACGCTTGTGTGACTTTAAAACCTTAAGAAGTCCGACCTTCTCATCTTCTTTTAAGTTTTTAGCAATTATGACGGGTAGTTTATCTGTACCCTCCAAAAATGCATACTCAAGATGAGAAAGTAGATCCTTGAGCTCAAGCTCAGGAGGATCATCAATAGAAGATTTTATGATTTTGAGTTCCTCAACATGAAGTTCTTTCGGAAGGAGAGGAGATGATGGATCATCGTTCAATAACTTCTCGAGTAGAAGAATGTCTCCTTCTGGATCAAAGTCGTCATCATCAATTCCTAGTGGAATTGAATCATTTGTAAGACAAGCTTCGATTTCTTCCAAAATTAAGTCACCTTCCTCAAAAGGTGTGAGAGAGGGGGAAGAAGTAGAAAGGATAGGATCTAAAGACGGAGTGGGATTGCCACTCGTAGAACTATCAAAAAATCCTAGCACTTCTTGAGCATACTCCTCACAAGCTACGTCGTTGACATCGATTCGATTAATCGACACGACATCATTGTAGGAGTATCTCGAAGTTTGACCAACTTTAAAAGTTATGGCTTCATCATCAACTCGGAGAGTTAATTCTTCACCATAAACATCAATCAAAGCACGTGCCATCCTCAAAAAGGGTCTCCTGAGAATTAAGGGGACCCTAGGATCGACAACATAATCAACGACTACGAAGTCGGCCGGAAAATGGAACTTTCCTACTTTTACAAAGACATCTTCGGCGATACCGGATGGACTAGTAGTCGATCGGTCTGCAAGTTTAAGAATTATTTGAGTAGGAGTAAGTTCGGGGAGTGAGAGCTTCTTCCATATGGAAAGAGGCATCAAGTTGATGCTTGCACCAAGATCGGCCAAGGCTAAGCATTCAACTAACTCCAGAAAATCACAAGGAATAAGAAACTTTCTGGGGTCTCCAAGTTTTTCGAGTAACTTTTTTAGGATAACCACCGATCAATTCTCATTCACCGGTGTTTTTGCTAAGTCAAACAAATCTTCTTTGTTATTAAGGAGACTTTTAAACATTGAAGCAAATTTTAGCATACGTAGAAGAGCATCCGCGAAACTGAGCTCGAAATGTAATTCCCTAAAGATTTCAACAAATTTTGAAGCTAGATTATCATCTTTTTCCCAGAGTTTTTGTTTGTTGGCTCTCGAAGGATAAGGTATAGACGGTTTAGGCTTAGGAGCAACAACAGGCTCATCATATGGAGCTTGAATTTGGACTACCGGAGGTTGGATGTTTTTGGTACTTGGTTGTACCGTATCCTTTGTTACCTCGGGTTCCCGTTCCACCACCTTGGGAAGAGGTGGAATTGGAGGTCCATCATAAGAAATACCACTTCGGGTGGTGATTGCTTTCAAGTCACCTCTCGAGTTAGCAACGGTGTTGCTAGGAAGTGAACCTGTACCCGAAGAAGAAGCAATATTCATTTGGAAAAAAAAAAACTAGCCATTCCATATTTCTAAGCTTATTGGTTTGATTTGGATGTTGAAGTTTGGATTCGAAGTTTGCATTTCAATTTCTCAATTCTTTTACATTATTTATTTGATTTTGCTAGCTTTCATTATTTGCATCATTTATTCCTTTGTAATTTGATAATTCATTCGAAGGAGCAACTTGAGTTTGCTGAATCGGAGCTTGATAACTTGGATTTCCTTGATTAATTCCTCTGTTTTGATTGTAACCTTGATTGTACCGGATTTGATTATTTTGCACATTCGGTTGAGCAAAACCCGGTGGTCGAATTTGCTTAACTAAACTTTGAGGACGGTATTCGGTATTTCCCTGATTATAGTTTACTGCGGCTGCTGAAACATATCCTTGAATATTATCTTGATATTCTGAAAAAACGTTACCATCGGTGGCAAGACATTGGTGGTAAGGATGCAGACCACCACAAGTAACACAAATTTCCTCAACCGCTTTCACGAAAGCAGGAGGAGAAGATTTTTGATGAAGCATAGCCTTAACGGCATCGACAAGAGCGATAATCTCGGGAGAATGAGGGGTAGAAGAAGAAGGAACATTCGTATTCACTTTTTAAACAATTGGTTTGTTCTGTGAATTGCGAACTTTTGACTTGTTTTCAATATTTGTCAAAGCATCCCGAGGAGTTTTAGTTAAAAGATTACCACCGGCGGCATTCAAAGAATCTTGATCGGTTGGTGTTAAAGCATTGTAGAAGGTATCAAGTTGATGCAACTCCGTAAAACCGTGATGTGGGCATGCACGAAGGAGATCCTTAAAACGATCCCAGGCCTCACAAAATGATTCATCAAAACGTTGTTGAAAATTCGTAATTTCATTCCAGAGATTTGTAGTTTTTGAAGGAGGAAAGAATTGGTTAATAAACTTGGAAACAAGATCTTCCCAAGTAAGAATAGAATGAGGGGGTTCTTTTTTGAGCCAAATCCGGGCTGCCCCCTCGATAGAAAATGGAAAAACCATAAGCTTAATTGACGAATTAGGCACACTCTTATACATAATCGTGGATGTAAGACTTGTGAAACAAGAATGAATTGAGCATGTGGATCTTCTTTCTCAAATCCGTAAAATTGTTTTAAAGTCTACAAGATTTAGAAAAGACATGTTTAGCTCCAAAATTCTCCGCGAGCATAGCGGGGAAATAAACAATTTGCATCTCCTAACCCTTGGGTGGTGATTGTTGCTTGGAGTAATTCGGCCCATAGTACGTTGATCGGCCATCGTAATACGGGATTCTTCAAGAGAAAATAGTTCGACTCTTTGCTTGGAACGTCTACGATTACGACGTTTCGGAGTCGTTGAAGATTCATCAATTAAATTTGATGAAGAGCGAGTGTGCATGCACTAAAAATAAAATAAGAGAAATAAAAAGAAAAAATATTTTTGTAACCGATAATCAAACAAGTGTACGGTAGCTCTCTAGAAAACGCACAAAGAAGCGGAGAAGAAGAAAAAGAAAGAAAATAGAATAGAGAGCGGGGTTAAGTGCGAAGCGTTTTAAAAATCTTCTCATTTCGGGTCGAAGTTCGTAGGTTCAAACCCTCCTTTTACTCTCTTAAAGTTTGTAATATAAAGGTGAGCCGAATTTACAAGTGACACAACGGTTGATTTGTTGTTTTCTTAATTTTTTTGGTTATTTTTTGACTTACTTTGAAAATAATTTACCAAATGAGAACGATAACTTTTATGGGGAAGGGTCTTCAAAACATACTAATCTTTCAAACGTTAACATACGAGAATTGCACACACCTCCCCGGCAGCGGCGCCAGAATTTGGTTACAAATTAATTATAACACACACACACACACACACACAAATATATATATATATATATATATATATATATATATATATATATATACATAAGATATATCATATATATATTTAATATACTATATATACATATTTATATATATAATAGAATATATATTATATATATATATTATATATAACAATTGCTTAATACATATATAGTATATAACTAAAGTAATCAAATAATAAGAGCAAGTATTCTGTAAGGTGTTTTTTTTAGAAGATTACTTTTAACCAAGTAAAATCCAAAACTATCCCGGGTCGTGTATTCCCGACGAGGTGTGAATTAAAAATCGAGGTTAAGTTCGTGATCGAGTTTTAGGGGGGCCTTGAATGATCAAATTTTTGGTTTGGATTCTATTTCTACAAAAATAATGCAAATAAAACAAACAAAGGCAAGCAACAATTAAAGCAAACACGAATTAAGCACGAAAACGTTAACGGGATCCTAAACCCGAGCCTTAGAAACTTAAATTCTAAAATTTTAACCCTAAAAATGCAAATTTAATTTTTAACAGTCCTAAATGATTAAAAATAATTTTAGAAAAAAGAAATATATTTTTTGGCTTTTATTTAATTTATTATGAATTAAAAACAGATTTATTCTAAATAAAATATTAAAAATAGTAAACTAACTTATAAAAATCAAGAAAAATTACGGAAAATACTTTAGCCTATGGAGAATCTATGAAAAATATAAGCTGGAAAGCTAGCTGAAGCAATAAGCAGTTAATAAGCTAAAACTGAAAATTAAGTATTAATATTTAATAAAACAAACTATAAACGAAAAGACCCAGGGCAGTTAGTAGCGAAGTGTGTGTTAAAATGTTGGTTGAGTGAGGTTGAGGTCTCGGGTTCGATCCTTGAGACTTCTCTAAACTCCTAACAATTTTATTTTGCAAATTTTTTTATGAAAAAGCTAAAGTGGACTAAAATAAGCAATTTTTGTGAAAATACTTTTTTTGAAAACTAAAAATAAGCTAGAAATAAGCTTATGAAAGTGAAAGACTCACTTAAAAGGCTTTAAGTCTTTTAACTTAACTGAATTAGCTTATAAGCTTGAATAAGCTTAAACCTAAGCCAAATAAGCTACAAGAACCTTAACCCTACCCTAATAAGCTACACAAAACCCAACTTAAGCACTACAATAAGCCTTAAGCTCAAAATCTCAAATGAGCTTTTTGCCTAAATTGATATCCAAACAGCCTAAGAAGCACTTTTTAAAGTACTTTTTAAGCTAGTAATCATAAGCTAAGGCCTAAAACCTAAAAACAGATTAAGGTACTATCATAAGAAACTTAAATAAGCAAAAATTAAGAACAGTGAAACAGTTAATAAGCTAGAAAAATGAAGTTTAAATGGCAAAGTTGGATAAAAACTTAAAGGCTTTATAGCTAAAACTAATTTAGCTTAAAATGCACAAATAAGCTAACACCAATACTTAATAAGCTAACTAATCCTAAAAATAGTCTTAATAAACTAATCTAAACTAGAAATAAGCAAATCCCTAATGCTAGAACTCAGAAAATCAAAATAAGCAGTTTTGACAAAACACAATCAAAATGGACTAAAGAGCACTTTTCAAACTGAATTTTAAGCTACTTGACCAATAAGCTAAACCTTAAAAACTCAAAACAGATTAAGCTTATACTACTCACATCTAAAATAAGCAAGAATTAAGCATTTTGACTTACTAAATAAGCTAGTTGAAAAAGACAGCTTAGGCTAAAAGGATGTTTTTGGTTTTTTTTAAAGATTTTGAAAAAGCGTAAGACACAACTTGCAACCCTATAAACAAGCCAGTAAAAGATGACTAAAACCTCAAATAAGATTAAACAGATTAAGATTACCACCTAAGGACTCTATGCTATCAATTTTAGAACTTAAAACATATTTTAAAACACCTAAAATTATGATTGAAAAACAGACTCTAGACTAGAACTAAGAACAATATGACAGATTTAGTAAAAATTTAAACAACCAATAACTAGAAAAGCAGGTTTAAGAAACATACTTCTAATGCATTAGATAAACCGAATGAAGCATATAAACAACAACAAAACACAATTCAAGGGCAAGATCAAGATATGACAGATTCAAGTAACTTCAAAACCTCAGATTCAAATATTGAGTTCACAAATCCTTAAAACACAATATTAAGCTTAAACAACTACTAAAAACAGATCCAAAGACTACCAAAATGACTATCAAACTTCAACTTTGGGTAAAAGTAGGCTTAAACAGCACTAACATGGGTTAGTGCTGTTAATGCCAAACACCCCCTTAAATATACAAAAACCATTTTAAGCTTATAAAAGATAGATTTAAACCAACTTTTGTAAATACCAGATGTTTACTAAGTTAAATAAGCAATAACAAGCAAATTCAAACCAAGAATAAGCACCAATGAATAAGCTATACTAAATGAGCTGATTTAATCTAAAAATAACAGAATATGACTAATCTAGCATCAATAAGCAATAACAAACATAATTAAGCATGAATAAGCATAAATAAGCAAAAAATAAGCAGTAGAATAAGCTGAACAGTAATAAGCATAAAATTTTAAAGAGTGAACTTACAAAACCCTTTGCTCTAAACAAGGGTATAAGTGCTCTTTAGAGCTTTGTCTACAAGCTCTAGCTTGTTTAAAATAAGCTAGTAAAACCCACAAGCCCTTCCAAATCTGGCTTGTCATCCACATTAGCTTTTTGAGTGATTTTTGGTGAAAATGCTTAAACACTATAAACTATGGAAAAGTTTATCTTGTTTAAGTATAATAGCTTTTATATAAGCGAAACAGAGCTTATGATAGCTCATAAAGTACTTTTAACAACAATGAACTTAAAAACTCAGAATTTTATAACTTAAAAACCTCAAATTTCATTAATTCTTAGAAATAGTTACAAGACTTGAATAAAAACTACAATAAGCTAATTTTAACTCTAATAAGCTAAGAAAACTAAAAATTGCCTCATATGGGCTTACAAGGTCCTATTTATAGAGAATTTTGAAGGTCTTGGGTCTTCAAACTGTGCTACTTCTGTAAGTGAGATGAGAGGGTGTGCTTCATATGTGAGGAGCTTCAAGTCTTCATCATAGCCATCAAATTTTCTTGGTCACCAAGTCTATCAATCTGGACCCTTGATTCTTTGTCTTTGTTCATCAACCAATAAGAACTCATAGGATTACCAAGGTGGAATTGGCTGTTTATGGAGTGGGGTTGAGGGATAGTGATGGGGTTTTGTTTGTTGGAGCAGGGGTCGAGGGAAAGTGACAGATGAATAGTAGCTTAGCAGGAAATTGTTTAATCATTTGATTTAGGGGTAGAGGGTAACGGGTGTTAGGGGAAAAGGAGGATGTAAAGACTAACGATGCAATAGTCAGGGACTAACTATGTTAGTCCCTAAGGACTAATAGTGTAAAAGGCATAAGGGTTTATGGTTAAGTGTTTGATGGGCTTTTGGTTTGGTCTGGTTTTAAAATAAATGGATTCAAGCTTATACTTTGGGCATTTAATTATACAAAAAGGCTTATTGGGCTGACTTGGCCTATTAACATGGGTATGGGTTGGCCCATTTAAGATGCACACGTCTTTGGATTTGACTTTTCACGCTCTTTCTATTCCCGTGCTCGGTTTTGTTGGTTTTGGCTTTGTTTTTGTCCTTTAGTGAATATCCGTTACCTACACAACTCAAATAGCAAACACACATATATTTGGCATTTTATGTCCGTTTTTGGTCATTTAGGCTCGTTTTATAGGTCAAAGGTATGTGTAATTAAGCACATACCAAAATCCCCCATACTAAACTATTATCGTGTCCTCACGCATTGCTATAAGTAAACACTTAGAAAAACAAGAATCTTAATCCTCCTCGACTAATTACCTCGAAAAGTAGCTAAGTGTTCATCAAGGGGAATTAAAGAATCATTAGCTTTGAAAAGCCCCGTTTTCACCATTTTTATAAATCTACACTAACTACCACATATATTTTTTTATTGTTTTTCTTTTTTTCTAACTAGAATGTCTAGACTTTTGTTATTTTCATAACCTTTAGGGTAATAGAACAAGAAGCACTTCAATCCTAAAATGCCCAAAAAGATAAATTCATCATCCCCGATTTTTCACTTGTCCCAAACCAAGCTTAAAAACAAAATCACCGTTAAATATAAGATGCTAACACTACTCATACTTGTAACTTGTAAAACTTTTCACTCCCAACAATTATTATATCTTAGGTGAATGTGCTTATTTCGAATTACAACCCTGGATCAACCTTTTTAAGAAAATTGGTTGAGGTCTCGCGTTCAACCCTTGAGGCTTCCCTTAACTCTCAACATTTTAATTTTGCAAATTTTTTTTATGAAAAAGCTAAAGTAGACTAAAACAAGCAATTTTTGTGAAAACACTTTTTTTGAAAACTAAAAATAAGCTAGAAATAAACTTATGAAAGTGACAGACTCACTTAAAAGGCTTTAAGTCTTTTAACTTAACTGAATTAGCTTATAAGCTTGAATAAGCTTAAACCTAAGCCAAATAAGCTACAAGAACCTTAACCCTACCCTAATAAGCTACACTAAACCCAACTTAAGCAAAACTATGCTGTGATTATTAAACTAACCTAGATAAAATGTTTTTGAAAATTACAACTAGTAATAAGAATGCAAAAAGAAAATAGCTAGAATCTAAGAACTGCCATTTTACATGCTGATACATTTGACACCAACTCAAATGCACGCTAATCTTTTCTTTAAAACTCATAAACTAGTTAGCTCAATGTTTCTAAACCTACTTTGACTAAATGTGAGCTCTATAATGCTTATGGTTCACTAAACACTAAATCTACTTAATGCTCTAAACTGCCCTGGTGTTAATAAGAAATTCTTAAGCTCTAAACTGTTGAATTCTCCTAACTAATTTTCAAAACGTGTTCTAAACTTGGTGATATAACCTAACTCAACTAAGCAAAAGGTTTTGACAGGATTGTGTTGACTTTTTAAGTCAAACACAGCCTAAACCAAACACTAGTTTTAACTAGCTGTCTAAACTAATTTTCCCTTACAATCCATTTTAACACTAAAGCTGATAAAACCTTATATCTACCTACTCTAAAACTCACCTACTTAAGCTATTGAATCATTAAAACCTACAGCTTATTAGAAGCAATAAGCTACTTTCTCTCTTAGGCTTATTACACTACTTACTATGACAGAAAGTAAAAGTGAAACCTAACTTGATTTACGCGCAACTAAAACAGACTAAAGCTCATACAACTTTGAGCAAAGTAGGATAAATAGAACAAGATTTAACATAAGAAATTAGAAGAATAAGCAAATGTGTAAATAAGCTATAAAATGCTAAAGTGAAATGTAGCAATAGAACATGAGTTTTAAAATCTTCTTCCACCTGACATCCAAGAATAGAAGTCTAGGTGATCCTAAAAAGGCACCTTGCCTCCTACTCTTGAGCTTAAGCTCAATAAGCTATTAAAAGCTTATTACCTGTTGCTTTCCAAAATTGAACACAAATCACTCAAGTTATCATGATCTTAGTGAAACTTGATGAAAATGAGTAAAGGAATGACTGAAAACAAGTTTTAACTAAATTTTGAGCTTATGAACGGTAATAAGCTCAAAAGAGCTTATTAAGAGCTTATTGAGTGAAAAGAGCTTAAAATGGAAAACAAACGACAATTAAACTTGTAAACTGAATGTGATTACTCAAATGTATAAGGTACAAGAGAAAAGGAAGAGAGTACAAGTGCTTTAAAGCTATTTAAAAGACTTGAAAGAAAAATTGCTTAAAATTGAAGGAAATACAAAGCGAAAATTAAAAAACAAAAACAACAACTAACTTCCAAAACTAACTTCTCTAAACCTCTGTCTTCTTCTTCTTTTATAGATGTCCAGCTTGTTTGTTGTGTTAGTTTGGTGAGAGGAAAACCAAAAACCAATCTCGACCCTTCAATTTCATCAACCTTAGCCGTTGGATTAGGCTTGGGGGATTGGAGGGATTGGCCAAAGTGTGATTAGGTGTTTAAGTGGAGGAGGGGGAGAGGTTGACCATGGGGTTTTTTGAGGTGCAGGTAAAAGGGTTATGTCAACCCTGAGTGGTTTTGGTGTAGGGAAATGGCGGGAAAATTGGTTGTACACGGTTGGGTTATAACAGAGTGTAGGATAAGGGAGTTGACATGTTTGGTTCCATTGAAGGTTAATAACCGTCCATTGCATCCTTCGTCCTTGTTTTTATCTACAAACTATAAACTAGCATCAATAAGCAATAACAAACATAATTAAGCATGAATAAGCATAAATAAGCCAAAAATAAGTAGTAGAATAAGTTGAATAGTAATAAGCATAAAATTTTAAAGAGTGAACTTACAAAACCCTTTACTCTAAACAAGGGTATAAGTGCTCTTTAGAGATTTGTCTACAAGCTCTAGCTTGTTTAAAACAAGCTAGTAAAACCCACAAGCCCTTCCAAATCTGGCTTGTCATACACATTAGCTTTTTGAGTGATTTTTGGTGAAAATTCTTAAACACTATAAACTATGGAAAAGTTAATCTTGTTTAAGTATAATAACTTATATATAAGTGAAACAGAGCTTATGATAGCTTATAAAGTACTTTTAGCAACAATGAACTTAAAAACTCAGAATTTTATAACTTAAAAACCTCAAATTTCATTAATTCTTAAAAATAGTTACAAGACTTGAATAAAAACTACAATAAGCTAATTTTAACTCTAATAAGCTAAGAAAACTAAAAATTACCTCACATGGGCTTACAAGGTCCTATTTATAGAGAATTATGAAGGTCTTGGGTCTTCAAACTGTGCTACTTCTGTGAGTGAGATGAGAGGGTGTGCTTCATATGTGAGGAGCTTCAAGTCTTCATCATAGCCATCAAATTTTCTTGGTCACCAAGTCTATCAATGTGGACCCTTGATTCTTTGTCTTTGTTCATCAACCAATAAGAACTCATGGGATTACCAAGGTAGAATTGGCTGTTTATGGAGTGGGGTTGAGGGATAGTGATGGGGCTTTGTTTGTTAGAGCAGGGGTCGAGGGAAAGTGACAGATGAATAGTAGCTTAGCATGAAATTGTTTAATCGTTTGATTTGGGGGTAAAGGGTAACAGGTGTTAGGGGAAAAGGAGGATGTATGGACTAACGATGCAATAGTCAGGGACTAACTATGTTAGTCCCTAAAGACTAACGGTGTAAAAGGCTTAAGGGTTTATGGTTAAGTGTTTGATAGGCTTTTGGTTTGGGTTGATTTTAAAATAAATGGATTTAAGCTTATACTTTGGGCTTTTAATTATACAAAAAGGCTTATTAGGCTGACTTGGCCCATTAACTTGGGTATGGGTTAGCCCATTTAAGATGCACACGTCTTTGGCTTCGACTTTTCACGCTCTTTCCATTCCTTTAGTGAATATCCATTACCTACACAACACAAATAACAAACACACATATATTTGGCATTTTATGTCTGTTTTTGGTCATTTAGGCTTGTTTTTATAGGTCAAAGGTATGTGTAATTAAACACATACCACTTGATAACTAACACTCTATTTTGGACATAACAAGTAGTATTAAGTTCTTCAGCCCAGAAAGTTGTTGGCAATTTTGAATCAGCTAGCATAGTCCTAGCAGCCTCTATTAGTGTCTTATTTTTCCTTTCTGCTACTCCATTATGTTGTGGAGTCCTAGCAACACTAAATTCCCTCTTAATACCCTTTATTTCACAGAACTGATTCATAACCCTGTTCTTGAATTCATTCCCATTGTCACATCTAATCACTTTCACCCTAAGGTCTATTAGATTTTCTATGCCTATTATGAATGTTTTAAGGATTTCATTAGTTTCATCCTTAGTAGCTAAAAAGAAAACCCAAATAAACCTACTAAAATCATCTGTGACAACTAGGCAATACATCTTTTTCATTAAACTCTTTACAAATGTTGGGCTAAACAAATCCATGTGCAACATTTATAGTGGTTGGCTGATTGAACTGACTGTTTTGGTCTTACAAGAAGCTCTGTGTTGCTTTCCCTTTTGACAAGCAACACAGGTTTGATTAATTTCAAAAAGTTTTGAAGGTAAACCTCTTACAAGGTTTCCCTTACCAGTTTATTCATTGTTTTGAAATTTACATGTCCAAGCCTCCTATGCCAAAGATTAGATTCATCTGGTGTGGCTTTTGCAAAGAGACAAGTGAGACCTCCTTGAGGAACAACATTCTTTAAGTCAACATTCTACATGTTATCCTTTCTAGGAACTTTAAGTAAAACATGACTTTCATCAGTTAACTTAAAGTCTGGAGACAAAACAACACATTCAGTATCAGTAAAAAGAACACTATTCTTCTTGTCACACATTTGTGAGACATTGAAAATGTAGTATATTGGATATCATAACACAAGCATGGATGATTGGGTTGGCAAATTATCTAGAGAGAGAAAGTGAGGTTTCTAGTGAGAGAAAAACCAAATGAAAGCTTTGTGATAAAATGAACAACCAACCCCTTCCCATGGCTGGAAAGGGGTTTATATACATGTGTTTGTGAGCTCTATGGGCTTGGGTATGGGCTTAACACTTGGGTTTGTTTCCCTTAACAGCACTAAGAACTGCTTTTGGCCTAGCAGTATTAACCCTTATTCCCTTAACAATTTCAGTTAATACTGTTCAATCACGAACATCAGTGATAATGTAGGACCCATGAAAAATGTTATTAATAATGCATATTCAACTACTAGAAGGTCTAACAACATTAACTGAAATTGGGACAGACCTAGTTAAGACTGTTCTTAGAACCATGTTCCTTTTTGGACTGGGGTGAGTTAATTTAGAGAAATTTTGTTTGTTCACCCTTTGAACATTGGCCCAAATTGGTTTTGCAAATCTTCCATTATTATACCAGTTATTGCAATCATTCTTCAAATGATCAAAACTACCACACACATGACAAGATTTGTTGAACATCTTAAAATCACTCCCTAATTTTTGAGACATCTGTTGGTTCTAGTTTCTATTGTTCCCTCTAAGACTAGGTGTGTTTTGCCTATTTTTATCAATTGATGTTTTCCTAGGAGATCTTACTTGCTCAATAGACTTAACAAAGTTTATCTTAGCAAAACTAGGTTTATTAAACATCTCAACTGTTTTAACCTTAGGCACATTTTCTTCATCACTATCAGATACCCAATCCTTAATAATTGGGGCTCCATTTTCTTTCCTAGAAGTCTTAGGTTCATTAGTCTCAATAGTAGGCTTTTCAACTACAGACTCACTAACAGAATCATTCACATCAACAAAATCATCTAGACTAGGATAAACTAAATCAGATTTTGGTGGCATAAAATTCCTAGTATAGGGAGGTGGGACAACATTACACCCTAATCCAGTTTTACACTTATCCATTATCTGTCTGTCTAGAAGTTTACTTAGGTTTTTTGATGAATTTTCAAATTTTTGTACTGTAAGTTGAACCTTATTTTTTTCTTTTGTAGCCAACTCTAACTTCCTTTTAAGCTCTATAATATCTAAATCTCTTAAATAGATTTCATGTTTTAAGAGTTTTATATCTTCCTCATACACAGACTTATTTTTCTTGAAGACTAACAGTCTAGCTTTACTGGTCTAAAACCATGATGTTTTATAAAATATCTATCAACTTATCCTAGCTGTTCTTAAGTCTTTGACTAATTGTTCATTTTTTTTCTTTTAGATCTTTTACACATTCTAAACAAGATGAACAACAATTTGAGTCATTAGATACCTCAGAGTTTATAGAAGAAGTTGAACTTGTTGAAGAATAAGCCATGAGAGCAAAATTGGTTGGACCTTCTTCTGCTTGATCACTCTAATCATAGCCAAAGCCATCACACTGAGATACTAAGGCATTTGAAGTAGTTTCTTCAACTGGCATAGTCTTTCTAGTAGGCTCCCTGTTCCTGCTGTCTTGATTCTTGGGTACCCTACACTCCGTTGCAAAGTGTCCTCTCTTGTGGAAGTTGAAACACTCCACCTTGGACTTGTCAAATCCAATTCTTTCTTTGTTGGCCATGTCCAACTTCCTTCCAGTATTCTTTAGGAATCTTCTTACCCTCATAGTCAGCGTAGCAATGTTCCACCTCAAATCCATCTCTTCTAGATCATCAGGATTGATTTGTTATAGATCTTCATTATCTAGCTATAGAATAATTGGTTAGCTAGAAAAGAAGGAATAAATAAACAAACATCCACATCATAATTTTCAATGGTTGTTGAAGCTATAGCAGCACCTGAGTGCTTTAGCCAGTTTAACCCCTTGAGCAGTATTTACTGCTTAGTTGCACTTATTGTGAGTTTGTGGGTGAGCTAGATGTCCCTTTACGTCTGATTCATAATCCTTTTGGTTGTTTAAGAGGTCATCCAATACTTAATATCTCAACTCTTTTTTTGGTTTGTTTCCCGACACAATAGTACGCATAGTCCATTTTGTGACAAAACTTCTCAAGAACTTCTGATTGATGTCTTCTTAAAGGATAACTTCACCATGCATCTCTAGTTGACTAATTAGCTTTTAAAGCCTTTCATAGGTTTGCTCAATCACTTTTGTGTTGGATGCAACAAAGTTTTCATATTGCTGCTTCAGTAGATTTTTCTGAGTTTTCTTTGTAGCAGTATTACCTCCAGATCTGTTCTCAATAGCCTATATCAGTGTCTTAGCATCCTTGTATGAGTTAAACTTTAATTGATGCTCATTAGGTAAGCCCATCAACAAAGTGCTTCTTGCCTTCAACTTTGACCTTCTTTGTACCTTCTCTTCAACACTTATAGGAGAGATAACAGTCTCCTTACCATCAACAGTTTTGTTACTATAGGTGCATTACTATTTTCTATGATCTCCCATAGAGTGTAATCAATGCAATGTATGTACTGCTCTATCCTCATCTTCTAAAGATCATACTCACCAGGTTAGAGTATGGGTAGCTTGATGGTTTGAGTAGATTGAGAATCCATTGCTTCTTGAAAAAGTAGATCATGTGTGTAGTAAAGGTTCTTCTTATTCAAAGCTTCTCACAAGCTCTGATACCACTTGTTGATCCCAATAGAATAGATCTTGCTTAGCTTGTATAAAGCTAAGTTGTATTGAATAAATTCAAAAAACTATGATAGAAACTTTGATTGTAAATATCAAAGACTGTGCGGAATCTAGTCAATGATACTAAGAAGAATTTCAATGAAACAGTAATGAATAAAATCAATAACAAACATTTTACCATACTTTTTGCCTTAATATAATACGAACACTCTTAATAGTGTTAGGGTTACAAAACCTTGAAGCTATATTGATATCAAAACAAACGATTTCTAGATATCTAACTCTATGCCTTAGGACCTCCTTTTATACACCAAGGAGTCCTAACCGGCTTACAATATTTTCCTAAGTTATCATGATCTTCTAAACAAATAACTTATACGTATCTTTTACAAAAATATCTCATACTTATCACATAAGCAATCTTTATCTTTTCTCTGATAAGTCTTTGATCTCTTCTCTGTCAACATAAACTCTTCCAACAGTTGTAATCTTTAAGCAGTTGTAACTTTCACACCAACAGTAGTAACTTTTGTACCAGCAGCACTAACTGTGTACAAGCAGCATTAACTACTTAGAAAGTTTTCTTCAATCTTCATTAGCAGTACTAAGTTACACTAGCAGTAGTAACTTGCAGTAGTAACTAGCAGTACTAATATACACTAGGAGTAGTAACTTACACTAGCAGTAGTAACTAGCAGTACTAACTACTTAGCATATTTTTCATTAAGATTACTAACAAGAGTACTTTATACTTAGTTGTAGTAACTAATACCTTAATCGTCTTAACTTCCACTTAGCAGTTGTAACTTTCAAACAACATCAAGAGGCTTTTAATCCCAACAATAATAGCTTTTTCTTCCTTCTTTATAAATCTTCCAGCCAACAATACTTGGAGACTTAACAGCCAAAGGTATAGTATCAATTGCTACTTCTTCTTCATATGGAATGATTTTCATTAACTGTTTAAGCTTTGCTGTTTCTTTGTTATCTTCCACCTTTTGCTTTTTTGTAATCTCTTATACCAGCTCTGTTCCTGCTCTCTTTTCTTTGCCTTCCACCAACTCTGTTCTAAAGTCTTCAAATGTATTTACCCTTTTGAATGCTCTGTCAAACATCTCTTGGATAGAATCAAACTCTTTCAACTTCAAATCTTTAAGCTTGTATCCTTCCATTAACTTTAGGTAAGTACACATTATCTTTCTCTGTTGAGCTTTTGTTGGTGGTTTGTTTCTTTTCTCTTCTGCTCTTTTAGCTGCAAAATGCTTTCTTCTTTTCAAAAAAGAGTTGTTGAAATAATGTAGCTTTTTCTTCAATAGACAACTCCTCTTGTTCTTGTGCTTGCATTCTTTCAGCCAATTGATGATCAACATCAATCTTTTCCTGTATATCATCCCATGTTTCAATCAAGGCAATATTGGCTTCTTCTTCTTTTTCAACTTTCTCTCTTGCAAGTCTTTCTTCTTCATCAAATTCAGCTTGTAAATTTAAAGCAGTTTCTTCATCAAGCCTGATTAGATCCTTCTTGTTCATAGGCTTCACAGGTTCTATCAATATCCCTTTACATTTGTCATGTGATTGTTGTAAAGATAGTTGTGAAGATATTGTTGTTGTAGATTCACCCAACTCTTGTATAACAACCCCTTTCTTCTTGGGTTTTGTACTTTTCATCTCTTGTAGATTCACCTTTTCACTAGTAGAAACATTCACATCATGCACACTAACCAGGGTAATTTATTCATCTGCATCAATAGCATCAATCCTCCCCTGTTTGGATGCATCCTCACCCAAACTTTCTTCATTATCAGAGGATTCTACTCTAGCAGTCAAACCAACTTTGTATAATATCTTCAGCCTATGAATTCTTGACCTATCTTTCTTTTCAAGCTTCTTGACCCTCCTTTTCAAACTAGCAATCTCATTATGTTGAGTGGTCTTTGTCTTCTCCAAATCAAGAACCCGGTTTTGTAAAGTGGTGCATAATGTCATCAATTCATTAAGTTTAAGTCTATTCTCATCACTTCGAAGTGTGTTACCTCTTGCGAGCAGTGAATCATTAGAATGTTTAGATACACTCTCAAACCTAGTTTGAGCAATAGTTCCCCATGAGGTTTTCTTGGCACCAGGGACCACCACCTAAATTAGTTCCTTGGGAACTAGATTCATTAGGTGTTGCCTTGGATTGGGTCTTATTTATGTTACCACTGTCCTGCTCTGCTTCTAAGCTAGAAGCAGTAGTGGCAGCCCTTACTAAACTGTCACCCAACTCCTTATGGATAGCCTCATCTGCAACATTCTCAATAGGATCACTAGACTGAGGTACCTGAGTGTCCTTTCTTTTAGGCTTCCTAGGTTGTTGTGTCTTTTGAGGTTGAGTAGATGGTTGAATAAAGGTAGGTGTGTGATGGGGATCAGTTGGAATTGCTGAACCTTTACCCAATTGTGATTGGTTTTGTACCACCATTGTTTGAAATAAAGGTGTTACTCTACTAGAAAAACCTTTGCCTACCCTTCTTATATTTCTAAAAATATTTTTAGTGTGATAGGGTGCAATATATATTCTCTTATGAGTTGACATCCCATAAAGTTGTTGATCCAAAAATATTTGTACAAATCAAAAATTTTCCAGACAAATTATCCAAGTTTTTAATCATACTTTCAAAAATGAATTTTGAAAAATTGAATTTCTGGTTTGTAGCTAAGCAGATAATGGCAGATGCCATAGTACTACTAAACTCATTCCAGGCAGTAGTCTTTGGACTTAGACACTATAAAATAGTATGAATTAAAAATTTCCATTATGGGGAAAAGAATGGTTTATAAAAAGTTAGTTTTTGTGAAATTTTCTCATACCCCATCAATGTAAGTTGTTCAAAAATGGTAGAATTTGGTAAACAATCAACACCTTCCTCATCTGCTAGTTGAAGATCTCTTCTAACAGATGATTCAGTGATGATTATCTTTTTGCCATCTACTAGGGCATGTAACTGTTCTTCCCCATTGATAGTTTTGGACATGACAGTAGACCAGAACTATTCAATGCAAGAAATATATATAGTAGGATTAATCGTTAGTGCATACCTTATAGAGTTGTGGCATTCTAAAAAAATCCACAATTTGTTTTTTAAACCCATCACTCTGTGGGTTTAGACAAAAACGCGACCATATTATGAGTATTTGCAAACTTTAGAGTCGTCATTTGTGTTAGGTTTTGATAATGGATGATAAAATTGAGTTAAGGTTTGTAATTAGAGAGTATTTGAAAGAATGAAATCGATTAATTGATTTATTAATTGATTGAAATCAATTTAATCGAAGTATTTATGGAAAATACCCTTAACAACCTAGCAGTAGTAACTCAGCAGTAGTAAGTTATGCCTAGCAGCATTAACTTTGAGTCACCAGTATTAACTTCAATTCCATTCCAAACAGCTTTCCCATCATCAATCTAACACGTTTCTTTGCTTTTCTTGTAAAATGTTAGCCCAAAAATCAAGAAACCACAAGCCATAGCAATTTTTACAGTATTAATTATACCTAATAGTATTAAGTGTAACTAACAGTAGAAACTCAGCAGTATTAAGTATAACCAAAAATATTAATTATACTTAACAGCATAAACTTTTAATGACATGAATAACAGTACTAGTTCATACAAAACTCTACAAAATCATAAAGAGATAAAAGACTTTAAAGATTTAGCATTCTTAATACTAGCAATCAAATATTGAAATCTATTACATCAAAACTTTTGTAAGCAAATTGCATAACATTTTGTAGTAGATTTTGACCATTTGAATTATTTTCTTTTCATTGCAATCTCTAGTAATAAAATGATGTCTGATCTTTATATGCTTTGTTTTTGAATGAAAAATAGGATTTTTAATTATGCAAATAGTATTGTTATTGTTAATAAAGATCTTGGTATGCATAAAATTGTACCTATAATCAAGTAGTTGATTCTGAATCCAAAGCACTATCACACAACTTGAAGCAAGCCACAACTCAGCTTCCTGTTGTAGTAATTTGAAACCACTGTCTATTTCTTGCTACTAGCCAATTGATTATTAAATCTACATCATGGAATGGAACAAAACCTCGGTTGTAGACTTCCTATCCAAGCTTTGCTCCAGCATAAATCCCTATCAGTGGATGCTACCAAATAAAAGTGAGAATCTTTTGGATTACCATTAAGCCCAATTTTGTTGACCTGATAAGTACCTAAAAATCCTTTTCACATCATGAAGATGTGAAACCTTTGGATTTGACTTGGTATCTAGCACAGGTACAACATCTGCAAACATGATGTCAGGTCTTGAAGATGTAAGATACATCAATGAACCAAATCATTTAACCTATACATTATGAACATCAATTCTTCAACCATCTTATAATTGCGCAGAAGGCTTTTGGAGGTTCACATTGGTTGTGCTTGCAGTCTTAGTCATGACTTTTGTAACCTTTAATTTCTTTAAATTTTAGCTAACATATTTATCTTGACTAATAATATGCCATCCTTCTTCTGCTTCACTTGTAATCCCAAGAAGAATGTAAGTTCTCCCATATAATCATCTAAAATTTCTCATGCATCAACTTCTCAAATGCAATGCATAGCTCCTTCTTTGTTGAACCAAAGATGATATCATCCACATAAACTTGGACCAGTAAAATATCACCTTTGTGCCTTTTGATAAATAAGGTCTTGTTAATTTTCCCTCTTTAAAACCCATTGTCCAACAGATATGTTGACAAGGTTTCCATATCCAAGCTCTAGGAGCTTGATGTAGTCATACAATGATTTTTTCAACCCTTGTATACTCCTATTGGAATGTCTGGATCGTCAAATCCTGGTGGTTGACCATACATTACACCTCTTTTAATCTTCCCATAGATAAAAACACTTTTTACATCCATTTGATACACCACAAAATCTTTAAATGAAGCATTAGGGCTATTATAAATAGCCTAATTGCTTCAGTTCGTGCAACAGGGGAAATACTTACATCGTAGTCAATCCATTTCTTGTTATGTTTATGTTGTACCATTGAGCAACCATATTTTGCTTTATTTCTTATCAAATTTCCCTCTTATCCTTTTTATTCTGAAAACCTATTTAGAGCCGTCTAGCCCTTTTTCTATTGGTAAGTCAACTAAAGGTCCAAACTTCTTGTAACTTGAATTGTAGAGGAATTGCTTTCCTGCATAGCTACTATCAGATTGGGATCCTTCAATGCATGAATTTCCTTCTTTTGGATTTCTGTGTTAAAAACAAGCAAACAAGCAATTTTGAAGGTCTTTATGGTTTGTTATTTATAGCAATTGTACTAAAAAACCCATGTTCTCTCAATTCTTAGAAATTTTTCTTGTTTGTTGAAGGATGATTGCATATCTCCAATCACTTGATCAAGAGGATGATCTTTATGAATTCTTGTAGTTGGATTACGACTGACTTGGATTGTTGTATCTAAATTGTTTATGTCAGCCACTGCACCATCATCTTCATCATCTCTTGAGATGTCAAATATGCTATAATCTTCAAAAGCAAACATATTTGGATCAAATGGAAGTTCAATGCTTGTTTTTCTGTAACCTTTACCCTTTTTGTGTTCTGAATATTTCATTAATAGTCCTTTGACTATTTGACCTTTTTCAGTTTATTTAGATTTTTACCATGTTGACGGTGGTGATTTTATGAGATATGTGATGATTTGAGGTTTATTGTGATTCATAATCCCTTTTGGAAGGTATTATTGTGTTATTCGTATTCCGGGTGGTTCGACTCGTGAATTTTGGGAAATGCTAAAAAATGAGTCCGACATATCCGTTAATGTCCAAATGAGTTTTGAATGGTGTAAAGTGAAAAATATGTCGTGTAAATACTCTAGGTTAATGGAAAAGTATTTTTAAAGTGAATAAAAATGCTAATTAACTTTGGGGGAAAATTTACGGTTGAGTTTTATGAGTATTTAAGTGATTTCGACACGAAAAGAAGAACTCGACACCCCTTGGATGCCATAGCCGGTTCAAGACAAGGGAGAGACAAGGAGGCATGGTTTTAGCTCATTTGTCTAACCTTGGTACACTTATATTCCATTTACTAGAAGGTTTTCATTCATTATCCATTTTCAAAAAAAAATACACATAAGTGTGTGTGTGTGTGTCTCTAGTTCGTCCGCCACCTACCACCCACAATCCACCATAAATTTTCCAACTTTGATCGAGAACGTGATATTCCGGGTTGATACGAGTGTTTGGGTATTCATTTAAATAACGTTTGGGTTGTCCGGTTCGTGTCAAAATCTACAAATTTGAAGATTTTCTTGTAAATTTTCAAATTTAAATTTTGTTTGTCCTTTTGGGTTTATTTTGATGAATAGATGTTAGTTGTACAAGTTGATCGTTGTAAAAAATTGATTTTTGGAAGCGAAACGAAAGAAAAAGGGTGTGTATGGTTCGTGTAATAAGAAAAGGAAAAAGAGAGTTTTATTGTAGTTTTGATGTCGTGGTCGTGATGGTTGAATAATATATGATGCTAGAATGCTTATTTTTGATAGTAGCTTGTATAGCTTATCGAGCTTATTTTTAAGCTATTTCGTGGCTTATTTTGGGTTATAAGCCACGAACCACTTTCCAAAATCACTAGGAAAGTGATTTTGATTATTTTGTGTTATAGCGTATGTTGTGGACTATTTTGAGGCTTATGGTAGTAACCAAATGCGATACATAGCTCTATAGCTTATTTTCAAGCTTAATATACGTATTTTGAAGTTTATGGACTCACGACCCAATAAGTCTATTTGAGCCGCGGCTTAATGGGAGGGCTTATTGTGATCCGGATTATTTTTTACATATAACAAAGTATATACTTATATATGTAAATGGACCTTGGTTTTGGACTTGGATTATATTTTTGACTTATAAATGTCCTAATGGACCCTTTTTTTGGGGCCCCCCTTAAAGCCAATTAAGGCGATATTTTGTAGTTACGAGGAATTTTGACGGATTTTTGAAAGTGAAATGTATTTACGAAGTGATATTTAATGATATTTTAGGAAAAGTGTTGGTAAGCGTTTAAAAATTGATGATTTTGGAACTTTTGTCGAAAAGTGTCGAATTTGTAAAAAGTGTTGAAAATAAGGTTGGAAACCTTGAAAAATGTTGTATAAGCGTACGGGTCATGTCGAAATTTCGTAAAAAGTTTATACTTAGAAATTTTCTTAAAAACATGATTTTTGATTTTAAATAATAAAATAATATTTAATTATTTTATTTATTTAATAAATTCACTAAAAGACGAAAAATATAATTTTTCTCGAAACTTCTCTATGTGTGTATTATGAGTAATCGGTATCATTTTCAACCCAGTATAATGATTATTTTGAAGTGTTAAGGGGTTACAGATTGAGACTTGTCATAATATATTTATAATTAATTAATTATAAATATTTATTTATACTTACTTATCTATTTTCTCTAATAGTATAAAGTAGATGTATTTTTCTGAAGAATAAGTTGATTGATGGGGGAGTATAGTCGTCAACCATCACACCACTAAACTGTTTTGGGTAATTATACAACGCGTCTAAAACACTATGCATCAAACGTGAAGATTGTTTTGAAATTGGATGATTAAATTAGGACATTAACTGGACTAGGTCGTGTGCGGGTGTCGTTGCATTTGTTTGTGTGATTGAGATTGGGTTGCTAAAGACTTGCTTGAGGTGAGTTCTCGTAGCCCCACTTTTTACTGGTTTTTCCGTTGGGGGAAAATGATACTCAAATGTGTTTTGAAATGTTTTGAATTGATCTGTGTGAAATGTGGTTTTGTTTTTGGGATAAGTTATGTGCTTATGACTGCTATGTGAATATTATGTGTTGACTTACTTGCATGTATTGTGTTTGGCATGGCAAGGTTCTGTGTGGTACTTGTATGTGCTGTGTTTGGCATGCAAGGTTATGTGTGGTACTTGCATGTGCTGTGTTTGGCATGCAACAAGTGGGGGGGATTCATGTGGGGTTCGCCCTTATATATGTGCTCTAGCTGTAGGCCTTTAGTTGCGTTAGTGATTTGAGTGTTGCTGACTCCGTGTTTTTATTAGATGTTGAGTTATGACTAGCGAGGTTTGCCTATGACTTAGATTGTGTGCATATATATTCACTTATCCCATATAGCACTATTGTCCATGTTGAAATATTGGCACAACTTTTGGGTTTAAGGTCAAACTACGAAGACCTCTCCAAACTTTATGTTGACTTTTCGAGTATCATTTTTAGGTGAAGTGAAAGAAGAGTAGTTTGGTGATTGTGATAGCAGACTTAGAAGTATCTCGTGAGGATTTTCGTTTGAAGTCTTGCTTGCTTGTTGTTTGAATCTGGTTTTTGGATGTTTTAGATTAAGCTTGGATTATGGTCCCCTGTGTGGACAGCTGAATAAGTGTAAGAGATTGTGGATTTTTTGTAGCGGATTTGGGACATCCTCCTTGATTTGTTTAAGGTGATGTACTTTATAAGCACTTGAAGTTTATGCAATGTAGTTTTCTCTATTTTTGTATCTTGTGTTATGATTGATCATTATGTTGCATTCCTGAGTGTCTGCCATTGTTGGGGTGTGACATATTGGTTATCAGAGCCAAGGTTATAGAGAACTAGGTGGATTGGCCTAGACTATAACCTAAGATCTGTCGTCTAGTTGCGTATAGGATCTATGTGCGCGGTGTTCCGTTTTTGTGTGCCTTTGTGTGTTCGCGGTTTAGTGCTTTAGTTATGTCAGTCATTGAAATGGGTAGGCTCAATATTGAATATGAATGGGAAATGATGCGAATATAAGTACGATGGCCAATGTAGTTATAAGTGTATCACAACTCACTCATACTTAGTAATGTTGTTTACACAAATCGATGTTGACACCATAGGGTGGTGTTATATGTATATCAGTATATATAGTGAGATATTATATATATATATATATATATGTATATATGTATATATATATGTATATATGTATATATACATATATACATATATATATATATATATATATATATATATATATATATATATACATATATATATATATATACATATATATATATATATATATATATATATATATATATATATATATATATATATATATACATATATATATATACTTATATATATATATATATATATATATATATATATACATATATATATATATATTGTGGTATTTATATATGTATATATATATTAGTCTTCCACTTACCTAATGTTTGCACCATGTTTATATGTATATCTGTATTTATGTGAATATTATATTTATATATATATAGTATATATGTAATATATATATATTATGTATGTATCGATATTTGTATATATATATATTATGTATTTTGTGTATATATTAGTCTTCCCACGTTACCTAAACGTATGCTTAATGTTCTCCCTCGTATTGATTCTGCCGCCAAGAATGAGACCCGATTTGTTCTGGCCGGCCCTGACTGCCAAATCATTAGGTGGGGGAATGGTATGTGAACCGGGTTGTAAGAGGTGGAAGGGGGTAGAAGGACCTAGGGTAAGGTAATGATGAGCGCATTGATTTTTTGAATGGTCAAGGAAATAACCAAGGTATGGGAGCTAATGGGGGGTGTAGAGGGAGTCAATAGGAATGTAGAAGGAGCTAATGGGGGAGTACCCGACTTCTAGATGATCATTGCCTAACATTGCGAACTCTACCGCCAGGTTGGACTCATGGTTAGTAACCAAGGAAATGTTGGAAATCAGAATGGTAATTTGGTTAATGAGAACGTTCAAGAGAACGTTAGGAATGTGATAGTGAATGGCAACCGGGTAGGTTGTTTATATAAGGAGTTCTTAGCTTGTAACCCTAAGGAATATGATGGTAAGGGAGGTGCTGTAGTTCTTACTCATTGGATTGAGAAAATGGAGTCGGTGTACGATATGAGTGGTTGTAGTATTGACCAAAAAGTAAATACACCGCTGGTTTATTTATGGGTAAGGCTTTAACGTGGTGAAACTCTCAGATCCGCACGCTAAGCCGAGAAGTTACTGTTAGTATGTCAATGAATGACTTTAAGTTTTATGTTGAGGTTACAAAGAGTTTTATCCTAGTCATGAGATGCAAAAGTTGGAATCTGAGTTGTGGAATCACGCCAAGGTCGGAGCTAGCCATGCTGCGTTATACTGATAGGTTTCATGAGTTGGCTAGGTTAGTTCCACATTTGGTAACTCCAGAGAGTAGGATGATTGAGAGGTATGTGTATGGCCTTGCTCCACAGATCCGTAGGATGGTGGCAGCAACGGAGCCAAAGACTATACAAAAGGCTGTGCAAATTTCTGGTGCACTAACCGATAAGGCTGTGAGAAATGGATCAATTAAGAAAGTTAAGAAAAGAGGAAGTGTGGGGAAACCTAGCAAGGATAGGAGTAGAAGGGATGATAATAAAAAGACTAGGAAGTGAATGCTTTTGCTACTACTGTAAACCCTATAGGAAAAGAGAATACGGGTACTTGGCCCAAGTGAGCCATCTGCAACTCCTTCCACGCACCCGGTTGGCTTTGTCGCATATGTTACAACTGCAATCGCCCAGGTCATTTGGCAAGGGATTGTAGAAGTATCCCAAGGAATGTGAACCCTATCAATGCTAGAAACCCAACTGTTAGGGCATGTTATGAGTGTGGTAGTACTGACCATGTCAGGCCAGCTTGCCCTAGGTGGAATAGACCACAAGGAACAAGATAAAATCATCCAAATCAAGTTGCTACTAATAACGGGGGTCAGGGTCGTAGAAACCATAGGAATCAGGCTAGGGGTAGGGCATTCATGTTGGGAGCAGAGGAAGCTCGCAAGGGATCCGAAACATTGTGACAGGTACATTTACTTTTGAACAATCCATTTTGCACTACTTATTTGACTTTGGTGCGAGTATAGTTTATTTCCACTACTTTCATACCGCTTGTTGGTTAGGAGCCCACGACTTAGGTTCAGATATATGAGATTGAGATAGTAGTGGGTATCTAGTAGAGATTTGATTAGGTTTATTAAGAGTTACAAACTAGAAATCTGAGGGTCATGTCTTTGTATTTCGACTGAGACCTTTTAGACATGGGAGTTTTGATTGTGATTATATAGTATGGATTGGTTGGGGGGGGGGTCTTAATTATAAAGTAAATTATAATTTGTCATGTGGAAGGTAGTTGTGGATTACCACTACGGATGGCAAGGTGCTTTGAGTATTTGAGAGAGATTCGGATGAGAAAGCGAGATTTTTAATGGGTGTATTAAGAAATAAAAGGAGATTGTTGTTGGTTTAGAGAATTTCTGAGGTATTTTGGGTATGACCCCCCCCCCCCCCCCCCCCCCCTTAACCTGGATTACCGCCTCTATTTGGGAAATTGTGTTTCGAAATTGGTTAATCCCCTTGGTGCAATGTTCGGTAGCAAAGTCTCCTATCGTTGGCACCTTCTGTAATTGGAGGAGTTGTTTTCTGGGCAACTCCAAGGAACTCCAAGACAAAGGTTTCATTCGACCAAGTTTGTTGCTTTGGGGAGCGCCGATATTGTTTGTTAAGAAAAAGGATAGTTCTTTTAGGATGTGTATTGATTATAGAGAGTTGAACAAGTTGAATGTTAAGAATCGTTATCCACTTCCTAGAATTAATGATCTATTTGATCAACTGCAAGGGTCGTAGTTTTTTTCAAAGATAGATCTTAGGTATGGATACCATCAGCTGAGAGTGCCATATGAGCGGGATGGACATTCCAAAGACTAGGTTTAGAACTCGTTCCACATGACATTTCGAGTTCACTTATAATGCCCTTTGGTCTGACTAATGCACCAGCAATGTTTATGGATTTGATGATTAAGAGTTTTGTAGGCCGTATCTTGATAACGTTTGTGATAGTGTTATAGACGTATATCTTAGTCTACTTAAGAATCAAGAGGTGTATGTGGAACACTTAAGGTTAGTCTTGGGAACTGCTCAAAATGGATAAACTGTATGCTACAGTTTTTAAGTGTGTGAATTCTGGCTAAGAGAAGTATAGTTTCTTAGGCATGTGATAAATGGTAATGGGATTCATGTAGACCCTAGTAAGATTAAAGCTGTTAAGAATTGGAATGCCCTTAGAACTCCGACTAAGGTTCGTTCGTTCTTAGGATTGGCTGGGTATTACCGTAGGTTCATTGAGAACTTTTCTAAGATAGTTAGTGTTCTTACTATCTTGGGACTCTGAAAAGTAAGACTTTCGAGTGGGGTGAGGAATAAGAATTGGCATTTCAGACCTTGAAGGATAAGTTATGTAATGAGCCTGTTCTAGCTCTCCCCGATGGACCAGAAGACTTTGTGGTATATTGTGATGCGTCCGGGATAGGACTAGGTTGTGTGTTAATGCAAAGAGGTAAAGTGATAGCCTATGCGTTTAGGCAGTTGAAAATTTATGAGGAGAATTTACTTCCGTAATTTGAGTTGGGTGAGTAGTATTTTTGTTGCACTTATGATTCTGAGCCATTATCGTATGGGACAAAGAGTGTCATCTATATGGACCATAAGAGTCTTCAGCATTTCTTTAGTTAGAAAGAATTGAATATGCGACAGCGTCGTTGGATAGAGTTGTTTAGTGATTATAATTGTGAAATTCGCTACCATCCTGGTAAGGCAAATGTGGTGGCTGATGCCCTAAGTAGGAAGGAAAAGGTAAAGCGTAAGATAGTTAGAGCTATGAATATGATCCTTCAGTCGAGTATCAAGGATATAATACTAGCGGCTCAAAAGGAGGCTGTAGATGAGTTTGCAGGATTACAGAAAGGTTTGGATGAGATGATAGAACAAAGAAGTGATAGAAATTTATACTACCTGGATTAAATATGGGTACCTTTTAAGGCTAAGGTGAGAACCCTGATAATGCATGAAGCCCATAAGTCAAAGTACTCTGTACACCTAGGTGCTGATAAGATGTATTATGATTTGAGAGATAGGTATTGGTGGCTTGGAATGAAAAAGGATATAGCTGAGTATGTTAGTAAGTGTTTAACTTGTTTGAAGGTTAAGGTTGAGCATCAAAGGCCATCTGGCTTGCTCTAGCAACCTGAAATTCCCATATGGAAATAGGAAGGGATAGCTATAGATTTTGTGACTAAGTTGCCTAGGACTAGTAGTGGGCATGACACAATCTGGGTTATTATGGACCGATTGACTAAGTCTACTCATTTTCTACCTATGCATGAGGATTATAAGATTGAAAGGTTGGCTAGATTGTATTTGAATGAGATAGTTTCTAGACATGGTGTGCCGATCTCGATTATATCGGATCATGATAGTGTTTCACCTCAAGGTTTGGTAGTACAATGCAAGAGCATTAGGGACTCGGTTTAGACATGAGTTTGGCTATTCACCCTCAGACCGAGGTCAGTTTTGTAGAGTGAGCGTTAGTGTCTGGACTTTGGAAGACATGCTTAGAGCGTGCGTCCTGGACTTCTGGGGAAGTTAGGATGTTCATCTTCCGTTGGTTGAGTTTTCGTATAACAATAGTTATCATTCTAGTGTGAGATGTGCTTCGTTTGAGGAACTGTATGGTAGAAAGTGTCGTTCGCCAATTATGTAGGCCGAGGTGGGAGAATGTTAGTTGATAGGACCTGAGTTAGTGCAAGAGACTACTGAGAAGATCTCGCAGATTAAGGATAGACTTAAGGCTACACGTGATCGTTAGAAAAGTTATGCTGATAAGAGGAGGAAGCCTCTAGATTTTAGTGTAGGTGACTATGTCTTGCTCAAAGTGTCGCCTTGGAAAGGTGTGGTACGCTTTGAGAAGAAAGGGAACTTAGCACTTAGGTTTGTTGGACCATTTGAGATTATTGAGAAAGTAGGCCCTGTGGCCTATCGGTTAGATTTTCTTGAGGAATTGAATGGTGTTCATGACACATTCCATGTGTCAAACCTTAAGAAGTGTTTGGTTAATCCAACACTGAAAGTGCCTTTAGATGAGATTCGAGTTGATGCTAAGTTAAATTTTGTAGAAGAGCCTGTTAAAATTTTGGAGAGAGAGTTTAAGAAGTTGAAGCGTAGTAGGATTGCCATCGTCAAGGTTCGATGGAATTCGAAACGTGGCCCTGAATTCACGTGGGAACGTGAAGATCAGATGAAATTGAAGTACCCGCATTTGTTTAGTAATGTTAGTAGTTGAATTTCGAGGACGGAATTTCATTAAGGAGGGTAGAATGTAACTTTTGCCCTTTTTGTGTTATGAATATTTCATTAATAGTCCTTTGACTATTTGACTTTTGTCAGTTTATTCAGATTTTGTACCATGTTGACGGTGATGATTTTATAAGATATGTGATGAATTGTGGTTTATTGTGATTAATAATCCCTTTTGGAAGGTATTATTGTGTTATTCGTATTCCAGGTGGTATCGACCCCTCGTGAATTTGATGAATTGCAGAAAAATACAAGGCCGAACGTCCGTTAATGTCCAATGAGTTTCTTGAATGGTGCTTTGCCAAAGTGAAAAATATGTCGTGTAAATACTTAGGTTAATGGAAAAGTATTTTTAAAGTGAATAAAAATTCTAATTAACTTTGGGAAAAAATTTACGGTTGAGTTTTACGAGTATTTAAGTGATTTCGACACAAAAAGAAGAACCCGACACCCCATGGATACCACAGCCGGTTCAAGACAAAGGAGAGACAAGGAGGCATGATTTTAGCTCCTTTTGTCTACCTTGGACAACCTCACCTAAAACTTACCACACTTTATTCCTTTTTACTAGAAGGTTTTTATTCACTTATCCATTTTCAAAAAAAATACACATAAGTGTGTGTGTGTGTCTAGTTCGTCCGCCACCTACCAACCACAATCCACCATAAATTTTCCAACTTTAATCGAGAACGTGATCCTCCGGGTTGATACGAGTGTTTGGGTATTCATTTAAATAACGTTTGGGTTGTCCGGTTCGTGTCGAAATCTATAAATTTGAAGATTTTCTTATAAGTTTTCAAATTTAAATTTCGTTTGTCCTTTTGGATTTATTTTGATGCATAGATGTTAGTTGTACAAGTTGATCATTGTGAAAAATTGATTTTTGGAAGCGAAACGAAAGAAAAAGGGTGTGTTTGGTTCGTGTAATAAGAAAAGGAAAAAAGAGGGTTTTTTTGTAGTTTTGATGTCGTGGTCGTGATGGTTGAATAATATATGATGCTAGAATGCTTATTTTTTATAATAGCTTGTATAGCTTATTCAGGCTTATTTTTAAGCTATTTCTTGGCTTATTTTGGGTTATAAGCTACGAACCACTTCCCAAAATCACTAGGAAAGTGATTTTGATTATTTTTATGTTATGGCGTATGTTGTGGACTATTTTGAGGCTTATGGTAGTAACCAAATGCGATACGTATCTCTATAGCTTCTTTTTAAGCTTAATATACGTATTTTGGAGTTTATGGACTCACGACCCAATAAGTATATTTGAGCCGCGGCTTAATAGGAGGGCTTATTATGGTCCGGATTATTTTCTACATATAAGTATATACTTATATATGTAAATGGACCTTGGTTTTGGACTTATATTATATTTTTGACATATAAAAGTCTTAATGGACCCTTGTTGGGCCTTAAATCCCAATAAGCGATATTTAGTAGTTATGAGAATTTTGATGGACTTTTAAAAGTGGAAATGTATTTACGAAGTGATATTGAATGATATTTTGGGGAAAAAGTGTTGGTAAGCGTTAAAGATTGAGATTTTGGAATTTTATCGAAAAGTGTCGAATTTGTGAAAAATTGTTGAAAATAAGGTTTGAAACCTTGGAAAAAGTTGTATAAACGTACGGGTCATGTCGAAATTTCGTAAAAAGTTTATGCTTAGAAATTTTCTTAAAAACATGATTTTTTATTTTAAATAATAAAATAATATTCAATTATTTTATTTACTTAATAAATTCACTAAAAAACAAAAAATATAATTTTTCTCGAAACTTCTCTAATGTGTTTATTATGAGCAAATGTTTCATTTTCAACCGTATAATGATTATTTTGATGTGTCTAAGGGTTACCAAATGGACTTGTCGAAATATATTTATAATTATTAATTATAAATATTTATTTATATTACTTATCTATTTTCTCTGAATAGTATAAGTATGTATTATCGGGGGAATGTGATTGTATGGATTGTGGGAGTTAGTCTCAACCATCACACATTAAACGTTTGGGTAATTGTACAAGCAGTCTAAATTTATGCATCAAACGTTGAAGATTGTTTCTGAAATTGGATGATTAAATTGGGACATTAACTGGAATAGGTCGTGTGCGGGCGTCGTTGCATTTGCTTGTGTGATTGAGATTGGGTTGCTAAAGACTTGCTTGAGGTGAGTTCTTGTAGCCCCACTTTTTACTGGTTTTTCTGTTGGGGGAAAATGATACTCAAATGTGTTTTGAAATATTTTGAATTGATCTGTGTGAAATGTGGTTTTGTTTTTGGGACAAGTTATGTGCTAATGATTGCTATGTGAATATTATGTGTTGAGTTACTTACATGTATTGTGTTTGGCATGGCAAGGTTCTGTGTGGTACTTACATGTGCTGTGTTTGGCATGCAAGGTTCTGTGTGGTACTTGCATGTGCTATGTTTGGCATGCAAGGTTCTGTGTGATTCGCCCTAATATAGTGCTCCACCTGGTAGGCCCTTTAGGTGCGTTAGTGATTTGGGAGTTGCGACTCCGGGTTTATTATTAGATGTTTAGATCTGTCTAGCGAGTGGAGTATGTCCTTGGATTGAGGCATATATTCACTGTCATATAACACTATTGTCTACTGTTGAAATATTGGCACAACTTTTGGGTTTAAGGTCAAACCTACGAGGTTACCAACATTATTGTTGACGTTTTCGAGTATCATTTTCAGGTGAAGTAAAAGAAGAGTAGTTTGGTGATTGTGATAGCAGACTTAGAAGTATCCCGTGAGGATTTTTGTTTGAAGTCTTGCTTGCTTGTTGTTTGAATCTGGTTTTTGGATGTTTTGGATTAAGTTTGGATTATGGTCTCCTGTGTGGGCAGAATAAGTATAAGAGATTGTGGATTTTAGTAGCGAGTTGGGACATCACTTGAGTTTGTTCAAGGTTGATGGTCTTCATAGCACTTGGAGTTTATGCAATGTAGTTTTCTCTATTTTTGTATATTGTGTTATGATTGATCATTATGTTGCATTCATGAGTTTCCGCCATTGTCAGGGTGTGACATTTTCCACCAACAACATTAACCTCATTTGTTCCAGCAGCATTAATAGTTGAACTAACAGTATTAACATTACCAACAGTATTAACATTGTTAGTGCTATTAACAATATCTTCCTTCTCTTTATCTTTACATTCACTATATTTTCTTGGATCTTCATCAACCTTCTTTCCATCATCACTTGAAGGTTTGGATCCATCATGATGAGAACTCTTTGGATCTTGGGAATTTGGCTGGGGATAAAATAGTAGTCAATATTGGTCAGCAAAATGTCAACCTTACAAGTTTAGGGTTAAATATGACAACTTTCCATATTTTAGGGTTTAATATACAAAATCAACAATTTTCAAGGTTAAAAGTGTAAATATCAAAGTTTCACATTTTATTCAGATTATACCTTCCATTTTCTGTATTTACAAGTCAAACCCTTAATTTTACATAATTTACATATTTAGCCCTTTTGGTTTATTAATTAATTAAACATTATCTTTAATTATCCATAATTACAAAACAAGCCCTTATAGATTCAAATATGACAAAATCATACTTTATACATTAAATACTAACCAAACCTTATACTTTTCAGAATTTACAATTTCAGTCCCTCTATTTTAATTAATTAATTTCTAATTACTTATTATATGTAATTAACCATTTTAATCCAAAATAATATCAATATGACATTTTATACCCCCCAACTTATTTTATACAGAATATATTAAATATAATAACATGTCTAAAACAGACCCCATAGTTTCAGAAATTACAAAACAAGTCCTTATACTTTAAATATCAATTCGGCAAATCAATTAAATCCACAAAACCCTAATTTGATTTTTCCAAACCACAAACACAATTATTTCCCAATCATTGGCATTAAATGCACCTGGAAAAATTATCAAAACCCTAACCCTAATTTTATTTCTTTCCTTTTTCCTTTAATTCGAAATCGGCAAACAATGATAAATCCCCAATAATTATTCGAATCCTTCCTAAATTTTTCCAACAATTTATCTGAGTTATATGTGATATGAAAAACCTTAGAAAAATATAAAATCAATTGTACAAATATTATTTGTGCCGATTTCATAATTAGCTAAAAATTAGGGTTTCGAACATGTTTTAATTTATAAAATCAAAATAACATGCATGATAATTTTTCTCATGCATAGAACGAATTAATATGATGAAAATTGAGATACAAAAATACCTTTGATGATTCTTGATGATTTAATGAATTATTGAACCCGGTTGCTTAATTCGAACCCAAAACAAATACCACAATCGAACCAAGCCTTAAACAATCTTCCCACTATTTTTCCCACAATCCTTGACCTTCAAATCACCTTAGAAAATTCGTCCTTGCCCTTGAAAGAACTTTTATGCCGCCACTTTGATTTTTTTAGGGTTTCGGGATTTTTAGTTTTTAGGAATTAATAAAATGGAATGTATAAAAGATATACTAGGATATTAGGCCGAATTTTGGGCTTTTTAATTAGACTAAAATCAGATTTTAAAATTAGCCAAATTATTTTGTAATTATCTAAATTTTATTTAACTTAATTTGTAAAATATAATTAACTAAATATACATAATTTCGGCAAACATATATATATATAGATATTAATTATTTTTCTTACATAATATAAAGTATTTTAATCTTACATAAATTTCATAATTGTCACATGTTGTATTTTCATAATTTCTAACATTTAAATGAATTTTATTTAAGCTTTTATGGATTTTCTTGCATTAGGGGTATTTTGGTAATTTTACACTTGTTGAGATTTTTAGGTTTTACACAAGCCATCACTGACTTATATCTGCCTTGTGCATCGATATAATCAAACTTTTTTAGGATGATTGATGCACTGTTATGTTTAGAAACATGGTCTAAAATTTTATGCTTTGGTTTCCAAACCCAACAAGCTAAGGCCTTAACAACATTAAGATTATTTCCCTTAATAGCATTAACTACTGCTTTTGGCCTAGTAGTATTAAACTTTTTATCTCTAACAGTATTAACTCTTTGATTAATATTAATGTTTTTAAATGTTGTGTTCTTATGAATGAGCCTCTTAACAGTTGAATGTGTTATTTTAGAAAGATATGACATTGCTCTAGCAACATTCACTGTTGTTTTTGAGTGGGCAGCATTAACTTGTCTAGTAGTATTAACCAATATTGTTGTTTTAGAAATATTTTGTCTAGCAGTATTAATTGATACTAAACCAGATTTCATTAGTACTGCTCTTGGAACCATGTTCTTTTTAGCACAGGGGTGAGTCTTTTTAGCAAAGTTTTGATGATTCACCCTTTGAGCATTGTTCCAAACAGGTTTTACCATCCTATGATTTTGAAACTGTTTTTGATGGTAATTGCAATCATTCTGCAAATGATCAAAGCTTCCACATACATAACAGGCCTTATTAAACATCTTAAAATTGCTTCCTAGTTTTTAAGACATCATATTGTTCTAATTTCTTTGATTGCCTCTTGGATTGTTAGTGTTTTGCCTATGTTGCTCAACTTGTTTAACAGCTTTCCTAGCAGTTTTTTCTTGTTGTTTAGATTTGACACTCTTTCTTAACAATACTAGGCCTAACTAATTTCTTTTCAATTTTAGGCTGAGACACATCCTTTTCCTCATTATCTGACTCCCATTCTTTAATAATTAGGGCATCATCATTCTTCCTAACTACCTTAGGCTCTTCTTCACTAGACATAGCTTTACAGTTCTCAACTACATGCTCATTAACAAACTCATCTAATCCAGTAATAGACAAGTCAGGTGTTGGAGGCATGAATTTTCTTGTATAGGGAGGTGGAACTGCATTATAAGTTTCATAGCCTAAACTTTTCTTGCAATTGTTAACTATCTGACACTCTATGAGCTTGTTTAAACTTTTAGATGCATGTTCAAATTTATCTACATTAAGTTGAATGCCATCTTTTTCTTTTTGAACTATTTCAAGCTTCTTCTTAAGCTCTCTAATAGCTATTTCTCCTAAATGAATTTCAAATTTTAATCCCTTAATATCTTGTAAATAAATAGACTCATTTGCTTTATAAACTTTAAGTTTTTCTTCCACAGACTCTAAACCTGTCTTATAACCTAAAACCATTAACTCAGATTTCTTTAAATCTTTTAATAGTTGATCATTTTGAGATTTAAGAGATTCAATAGTTTTCAAACAAGATTTTGAACAAATAGAATCATTGGATACCTCTGAGTCAGAATTTGAAGATGAGAAAGCCATGAGTGCATAATTAGGCCCTTCCTCTGCCTGATCACTCCAGTCATATCCACCAAGACCATCACATGACACCAAAGCTGTGGAAGTAGATATTTCCACAGGCACACTCCTTCTTGAGCTTTCCTTGTTCCTGTTGTCTTGATTTCTTGGAGCTCTGCACTCCCTAGCAAAATGTCCCCTTTTGTGGCAGTTGTAGCACTCCACTTTGGACTTATCAAAACCAATAGTCTCATTGCCATTAACAGTAAGCTTCCTTCTAGTATTCTTCAAAAACCTTCTTGCCCTCATAGTCAACATGGCCATTTGCCATCTCAAATCTATCTCTTCCATGTCATCTGGATGGATTTGTTGCAAGTCCTCATGTACAAGTTGAGGACTATTTGGTTGACTAGCAAAGAATGCACAAATAACAGCATCACTCAAGTTATCAATATTTGTAGAGTTAGCAGCATTAACTTGAGTGCTAGCAGTAGAAACTCCATGAGCAGTATTAACTGCTTCATTAGTGCTGCTAGTGTTGTTATTTGAAGAGGACACAAAAGCCATGTTCTGTGTGCTTGAACTTGAGCTAGACATCCCTTTAACTTCTGGTTCATACACCTTGAGGTTGTTGTAGAGATCATCCATGCTCATTGTATCCAAATCAGCTTTATTCCTCCACACAACAGCATGTGTGTTCCACTCAGGTGACAAACTTCTTAATAACTTTTGATTAACATCTTCTTGTGAAAGCTTTTCATCCAAAAGCTCCAACTGACTCACAAGCTTTTGAAGCCTATCAAAAGTTTGATCAAGCATCTCTGAGCTTGGAGCAGTGAAGTTTTCATATTGCTGCTTTAAGAGATTCCTTTGAGTCTTTTTAGTAGCTGCATTCCCACCAAATCTCTTTTCAACAGCTTCCAGCAACTTCTTAGCATCCTTTATAGAGTTAAACTTTAACTGATGTTCATTGGGAATGCCCATCATTAAAGTACTTCTAGCTTTCACCTCTAATCTTCTCTGAGCCTTTTCTTCAGCAGTTGTAATAGGCATCACTGTCACAACACCTTCCACAGTTGTTGTTTTTGGCAAGGTTGCACCATTCTCTATGACTTCCCACAGTGCATAGTCTATCATCTGGATATATTGTTCAATCCTCATCCTCCAGATCTCATACTCACCAGGTTTGAGCATGGGAACTTTGGATGCAGCCACCATGTGTGCAGAATCTTGATCCATATCTTTTAGCAAAAGATCTTGTGTATAAAAACAGGTTCTTCTTATTCAAAGCTTTTCAACAAGCTCTGATACCACTTGTTGATCCCACTTCAATAGATCGAATTCCTTATGCTTGTTTAAGGTTTAGTTATATTAGATAAATCTAACACAACTATAGTAAAAGCTTTGTTTGAATGTATTAAAGATTATGCGGAATCTAATCTTTAATATTAAGAAGAATTATCAATGAAACAGTAATTCAATGAACATACAATTCAACAAATAAGCTCCAATATTATTAATGATAATAATACGAATACTCTCAAAGTATTAGGGTTACAAAGACCTTGAAGCTAAGAAAAAGATTGATTTTTGGTTTTGGTACATCAATCTCTATGCCCTAGGACCTCCTTTTATACACCAAGGAGTCCTACTCGGCTTACAATACTTTCCTAAGTATATAAAATCTTTTCTATAAATAACTAATACATATCAAGTAAGCAGTACTAACAAACAGTACTAACTTACACTAGCAGTACTAACTACTTAGAATATTTTCTTGAGCAGTAGTAACTCTTCAGTAGCATTAACTTCAAGCAGTCTTTATACTAGCTGTAGTAACTTTTACTAGCAGCATTAACTTTTATACCAGCAGTAGTAACTACTTAGTATATTTTCTTTGAAGTTCATGAGCAGCACTAACCTCATCAGAGCAGTATTAACATAAACTTGAGCAGCAGTAATTCTAACAGCATCAAGAATACTTTTAATCCCAACTGGACGTGTTTTGAAGCATAAACGAAGAGTTTGAGAAAGTCGTTGATTCTAACATCAATACGCCGTATCATTCTAGAAGAATACCCTGTATCCACATCAGCAGATACGCCATATATAATACTTTGGTCAAAAATCAAGAGAAGCACATTTTCAACCAATTCTCCGTACCTAAAGAGCTGATACACCGTATTGGGTCTTACAATACGCCGTATTGGGAGTTATAATTCGTTGTATTGGGTGTTACAATACGCCGTATAGAGTTATACGGTACGCCGTATTGAGTTATTCTTGGAGCCCACGCCAAGTCATCCGATACGTCGTATTGGGTTCTTTAATACGCCGTATCGACCAATTTTCAGAGTCTATAAACACCAAACCCTAAATACGACTTTAGGTATGCTTTTAACCACCAAGTTCGATTCCCAAAAGACAAAAGAAGCCACGAAGGTCCTGTAAAGTGCTCCAATCATTAGAAAATCTCTTGTAATCATTTACACTCTATATACGCGTTCGGTTAGCGTATTCTTTCTTTACTTTAATCGTTTGTCTATGAATTTGTGTATTGTTATAATGACTATCGGCTAATACCTTTAGGTATTAGCCATGATTATGAAGATTTAATGTTTGGTTTGTTTATATCTCGATTGCTTAATTTATCGTTGATTGTTGATTATGTTCATCACATGATACTCGTTTATGTGCTTTAATATTCGTTCATTCCGTGTCTAAGGATATCGCCCGTAGCTTAACTAGATATCGGATGGTTCTCATATAGTAATTTATATAGGTAGAATTAATGAGATCACAAATAAAGTCCTGCTAAATCCGTGTCTCAGTATATCGCCTGTAGCTTAACTAGATATCGGATAGTGCCTTTGGTTTAGTTAACAAGTTAGACTAGTAGGTGACCTAGAATGATTCTAACAAATAACGTTCTAATTCCCTTGGCTTAGTTTGGATAGTGAACTACCACTTATGTAAAATACCGTAAGCAGTAAGTTAGTAAAGTCTTGATGAGCTAGAATCCAATAAGCTCACTATTATTGCCTTCTAAGATGAATTATAATCAACATAACGATGCTTTATGCGGACGGTTTAATTGTGACAAAATGAGTGTGTCTAGGTTTTAGGAAGAAGTCCTGCCTAAATCTAGGAATAATATGCCGCTTCGAGATAAGTCGGTCATTGCACTAAATAAACAAACCTGTGTTTTAATTAGATTAATCATGGTTAGTACGTTTTCCTTACATTAGGCGTGGCCACTTCTTTATCTTCTGTTTATCAACTTATGTGTGTTAATTATCATAAAAGTAGTTTAGGAAACTCAAAACTCGTGCTAGTCCCTCAAGCTGAAACCCCCCTTTTGAATTAGTTTTAGGTTTAACTTAGATAACTAAAATACTGATAGAATTAGGAATTAACGCTCTCGATCTTAGTGATCGACACCCTACTTACCATGAAACTTCATCTGACCGGGTACACTGCCCGTTAAAGTGTTGTTTTTAGGTATAGTCGGCATAAAATAAATAGTAAAACTTGATAACATAAATAACACCTACACGATGACACATCAAGTTTTTGGCGCCATTGCCAAAGAGTGAAGTTGTTTAATTCTTATTTATTAGTGTTTTAGTTTAGTTTAGTTTAGATTAATTTACATATTTGTGTGTGTTTGTTTGTGTGTTTGATTTCTACATTGTATATTTTGCATATTGTGTGTTTGTGTGTTTTTCTGAATTATTACAGTCCGCTATAATTTTTCTGAGTCGAATACTCAATATGGCGTATTCAATTTCTTGGATACGGCGTATAATTTTTTTTCAAACCAATACAGCGTATTCGACTCTATCATTAATACGGCGTATTCAGTTTGCTGAATACGACGTATTAGGCTATTTGACAGTTTTCTTTCCAAGCGAATTTATTACAGGATGGACGACCCCAACATTACTATGGAAGAATACATCAGGCTTGAGGAATAAAAATCTCGTAGGCGTGGTAAGGTGTATAACTGGGAAACTGCTACGTATGGTGAGATCTAGTATGATGAAGACGTTCACGACCTCAGACTTGTTGAAACTGAATTCCCATATATAGTCTTTAATGACGCGTTAACATCTGAAGTAACGCTCTCCTGTGAACCCACGGTAAGTCCTCTTAACGACAATAAAATTAACTTTAGAATATCGTTTGACGAATTCGACGATGAAGATTACACGATAATATATGACCAAAATTCATTTTCCTATAAAATAATTTCTGTCAACGATTTGAAAACGAATTCGGAAAATAATAATGATAAGTCAATATGCCTTCGTTTCCATCACCTAAGCCTACGGTGAGTTATTTTGACGATTTAGACTTCTTTAAAGATTTTAAGAATGAATTTCCAGCCATTGTTTACAATGATGCTCTAACGTCTAAATTAGATTTCTTAACTGAACCTACTGTAAGTCCTCAACATATCGATGAATTTGATTTGAAAGATGAACCATCATTGTCCGAATGTGATGAAGTGGAACAAAACGTTTTATACTTTAATGATCTATTTCCTTTTAACGTAATTTATCCCGGTGATTTAAAATCGGATACGGACAATGATAATGATGAAATTGATATTGAGCAACCTTCGGGGGATATGTTTGTCATACCATTACCTAATGTAATAAATGTCGATGATGGTGCCTATGCACATGGGTCAAATAAACTTTTGGAAACAAGTCATGATAAATCTAATAAAATTTTCAAAGCTAAAACTTTTATCAAGAAATTAAATGTTAATATCATGACTTGGAATCATCTTAACAAAGGGATGCCATTTATTTTCCCAATCAAGAATTTGTATGTGCCATTTGGCATCCCGTTCGACCCCAAAATGTTTTATGAGGATGGGATTAAATTGGGGCAAGTCTAACATAAAGACTTTTCTGTAAACAAAAGTGCTTGCCGGGAGACAACCCAGAATGTAATTTTCAATTTTCTTATCAGGTCTGTCTTTCCAGACTGTCTATACGACATATCCAAACCCCATGGATACGGCGTATTGACCTTCTAGACGTTATCCAGTCTTTATTTTTCAGTACATTCGATACGGCGTATTCGTTAAACGAATACAGCGTATTCGACACATGTATCAATATGGCGTATCTTAGGGTATGGATACGGCGTATCGACTTCCTGTACAGTTTTAGGTATTTATTTTGAGTCTAACCAAACGAATACACTAAGATAGAAATGCATTTGTTTTTTGAGAATTTATACAGGACCTCGTAAAAGAAAATCAACGAATGTTGGTGGAGAATTTACAAATCTAGAAATCTTAAAGTGTTGGAGTCTTAAAACCTCAAGACGGTTGTTTAACACAAATTCTTGCTCAATAAATCTACATGGAGAATCACTATCGAGCACAATATCAGGGGAGTTTCTCATTCTAATTTTTTTAATTCCTATTTTTAATGTTTTATCTATACAATGAGGACATTGTATAATTGAAGTGCAGGATAGGAATTAGAATGATACTTGTCTTATTTTTCACACTAAAATGCTTAAATTATGCTCAAATTTAAAAAAAAATCGTTGATCCCAATCCTTGATCGATACCTTAGGTTGTCTAAGGTTAAATTACCTTGGATAAATCCAAAATAACTTGTTGTGGAAACTTTGTATGTATACTAAAGTGTATGCGGAATCTATACCTTAATACCTAGAAGTATTATGAATAAAACAGTAATCGTGAATAAACAAAGATATAACCAAACGCTCCAATATTATTAGATCAATAATACGAGTACTCTTCACTAGTACTAGGGTTTACAACCTTGAAGCTTTTCTAAATCGACTTGACAACTATGACAACTTGTAAACTTATATCTCAACTAATGCCCTAGAGCCTCCTTTTATAGACTAAGGAGTCCTAGTCGGCTTACAATACATTCCTTAGATATCATAATCTTTTCTAAACATAAACGTAATCTCTTAAACAAATACATTATACATATCTTGTACAAAAATATCTCAATACTTATCTTCACAAGTATTCTTGTTCTCCAAACAATCTTTATCTCTTTAAACCATCTTTATCCTCTTGACAGTAGTAAGTCTTCTAGCAGTTGTAATTCAGCAGCTTAAACTTTTTCACCAGCAGTACTAATAAACATAAGCAGTAGTAACATTAGTACTAGCAGTACTAATAAATACTCACAGTAATAAACATACGTTTGACATCACGTGGAATGTACAAGATATAAGACACAAGTTTGGGTTATTCTACTTTAGCATCAAGTTCGTTATACTTAG
>BQNB010036922.1:2873-49796 GCA_026074375.1 Tanacetum coccineum | reverse complement strand
TTTTGATAATGTTTTGAATACATAAGAATGGTCGTTGTTGATGTATCCAAGAACATTAAAACGGTGTTTTTCGAAAAACTCCCCCTCAAAAATAGGACCAATTGAAAAATTGTTGTCTTTTGAAAACATAGTGAGGGTTGGAGTGTTGAACACACAATTTTAAAAGATTATTAATTGTCATCGAGAAATTCTTGAAAAATTGTGTTCAACGTTTTGAAAAACCAGATGTTAGAGGACTTCTCTTCTAACTGTTAAGGTAAGCGCACTGAAACGTACACTGTCCTTTTATCTGTATCTTAAAAACATTTGAATGTCTTTAAAACAGCTCAAGACCGAGAAAAACGTTAATTTTCTCGTTGTGAGGATAATTATAAACCTTCCTATATTTGAAGTCCGGGTTTATCGTACTGATATTTGCAATAAGCATCTAAAATTAGAAATGACAATTTTTGAAACTATTTTGCAACTCCTCGCTCGAACTTTATTGACACACTCCGTGTCAATGTTAATCGACTTTCTAAAGCACGTAAATGTTATCGATTCCACGGAGACATGTCGATAAGAATCTTTTTGGAAATTTTCTATATTTTGTGATTTTGTATTTATTAACCTGTTTTCCTCAGCATTGCTATATATATGTGAAATACGTAATTCCAACTCTTGATGTGATGTAGCTGTCTTGACTGCTAAGGAACAACTTTTGGAACCAACTTTGAACTTAAACGTTCATTGTTGTGGGGTCGTGAATCCGAGTTCTGACCGTTAAGATCAAGAATCGCTTAAGGAACAACTTTTGGAACCAGCTTTGAACTTGACTGTTCATTGCTGTGGTCTTGAATTCCGAGTTCTGAACGGTTATGATCAGAAGTCATTTGATGAAGAACGAGGCTTGAACTGCGTTGTTCAAACGTCATTGCCATGAAGACCGAGGCTTGATCTGCTGCGATCAAACGTCTTTTGAACATTGAGGAACGGGGCCTGAAGTGTTATTTTCAGCAGACGCCATTTGATGATCATCAGATCAAAATTCCTTGAAGCCCTGTTTTCTGAGATATCTGTCTTTTCCGCAACCAAACTCTGAGTCCTTCCTTTATAGGATTGAACGATGTACCTGTACTTAAGAGAGTACCTGCACTGACATCAAGAGCTTGTTCGCTTTCACATTGGTTAGTGATATCTGCATTTGAACCATTTGGGGGTTCACTGTCAACCTTTGTTGTGCTAGAGGCGAATGTCTTTCTAGTTGGAACCCATCTAAGAACCACATTTTTGAAAACTCTACCCGTCGGTTTCCACCTAAGACAAGATCTAGGAGTCATTGTTTTTTCATGCACCGGTGTAGTCTTTTTGATTGAAAACCTATGTCCTTTTGGGATCTGTCTTTCTGGTTTCTTTGCAACACTTATTTGCTCTACGGGTTTGTTTCTGTTTGTTGTCTTATTGGATGGAACCTTAGCACGCGAGTTGACTTCTTTTAGGAATTTTATTACACAAGCGTCATGATTGGCATTAAAGACACATTTCTGACATGTCGAGCAAACAAAATGTTTGGTGTCAGAAAAATTTCTAGGGATCCTAGAGTGTTCTTGTGTCTTTTTCTTAGCCTCCTCTAGGTAGTGATTATGAACAATGTCGTTTGAGCTATACCTAGATGAGCTTGGTGCAATCATGTGATGAGGTTTTGCAGGGGCAGATTCTCATTTTGAAATTCTAGGTCTTTCAGACTTAAACGCAGGCGGTTGTCTAACCACGGATTGGTTTTTGAGTGGTTGTCCAACCGGTTTTCCCAAGATTGATGGTTTTGTAAACTTAGTATTCATACTATTTCCTGTTAATTTCCTTAACTCATTTTTTAATGCTGCAACTGCAAACCCTTTTTCCTGAATTTGAGCTTTGAATTTATCATTGGTTGCAATCAAAGAAGTTGTGTGTTCTATGTTATTAGCTCTCGTTGTCTTTATAGAATCAAACATTTCTTTGTAATGCCTTTTCAAAGTCTCATTTTCCTTGAGTAACGTAGCCATGGTGCAAAAGGTCAATGTTAAATTTGTTCAAAAGGCAGTGGTTGAGATTGGTCAAAAGGCACTGTTGAATTTTTGGTCACAAGGCATGTTGAGCTATTGGTCAAAAGGCAATGAATGAGAATTGTCAAAACGCAATGAATCTTGGAGACAAAACGCAATGAAGTCTTGATTTGGGCAGAGTTTCTTCTAGTCAAAACGCAATATAGGTCTTCAAATTAGGCAAAACGCAACCAATGAGCAAAACGCAACCAAGATCAAAACGCAACCATTGATCAAAACGCAACCAATGATCAAAACGCAACCAATGATCAAAACGCAACCAAGATCAAAACGCAACCAATATCAAACGCAACGCAGAGAACTTTTGCCAGAGAGACAAAAAAAAACGCAACGACGAAATATACGACTTTTTTCAACCAAAAATCGCCTAAAAATCACCCTTTTGACCATTTAAACTTGATTCATCTGCACAATTAGTTACCTTATGCCCTAGCTCTGCTTAATACATAAACATTCACACATCTAAGCACAAATTTTTGGCTTCAAATACACAAAAGCGAATTGAATCTTGTTGAACACAAGAATCAACCAACGAATTCCACACGTAGCTCTGATGCAATTGTAGGATCCCGTTAACACTATCATATAACACAAATTAAATGAAAAAAAAAAATTGCGACGGATTTGTAACAAGAAATTAGAAAGAAAGATGGTGGTGTAGAGAGAGAAAGAAGAGAGAGAGATGAGAGAATTGAGAGAAAAGATATTTATTAAAAATGAGAAGAGATATTTTTCTAAGTGAAAAATATCTATATATACCCCTACACATTTAATGTGACGCGCGGGATATTTAACTAGGACTCGGGCTCGGGTTTTGCTTGGGATTAAACCCGAAACATATACAATATTAGTTTAACTATCGAGCCCGATTCCCGATATAAATATTTGCTATTACAAACATTATCTAATTATTGACCGAACATACATACATATGAACGAACTTCATGTTCGTATTTGCAATATAATTTCACATATTTTATGGTTTTTAGTCTGATTAATAGTGTTTTCCAGGGATAAAATGATGTGTGTTTAAGCATACATCAAGAATCAAAAGTTGTGAAAAATAACAATGTGATTGCCCTGGGAATGTTTAGGATTAATCCTTCTAAGACTTATAGGGTAGATAATGCTATGCCTAACAAACCTGTTAAAGCAAGCGTGAGGACAAAACCGATCACTACTTCACAACCTCATGTCATTTCTCAGGAAAATGTGAATTCTAATTCAAATGGTGTTTCTTCTACAGGAGTAGAAAGCATTGCTAAGACTAAAAGACCACAACCTAGGAGTAATATAAAGAACGATAGGGTCTCCTCTGTGTCTAAGAGTAGTTACATCAAGAATAAAGATGTTGAAGTAGAAGAACACCATAGAAATTTACTGCTTTCTAAGAATAAGAAACATATGTCATCTGAATGTAATAATGTTAAGCTTGCTATTCGGAATGATACATCTGAAGTTGTTTGTGCTATGTTTAAGCAATGTTTAATTACTGCTAATCAAGATGTCTGTACGCTTAATTATGTGAATGGCATGAATTCTCGTAATTATAACCAAAGTACAAATGTTTCAAATGTTGAAAATCAAAAGAAACATAAGCCAAAAGTCAGGAAACCTAAGATGTAAGGGTTCAAAGACAGACTTACTTCACCTAAGCCTAGTAAATCTAGATCTTGCCTTAGGTGGTCACCAACTAGAAGAACTTTTGACCTTAAAGGAAAAATAATTGCATCCAGTGAATCCGAGTGTCAATTTGACAGCTCTAAAGGTGATAATGCATGTACTTCTAACCCTAAGGAACCTACAAGCAAACGGTTTCCAAATTCTACATTTTATTTGGCAGGTCGCTCAAATTTGTTTATGGTGCATCGACTCGGGTTGCCCAAAGCATATGACAGGAAATCTAAAGCTTCTCATAAATTTCATCTGGAAGTTTCTGGGAACTGTCGGCTTTAGAAATGATCATATTGTTGTAATTTTAGGTTATGGTGATCATAATTGGGGGAATATATTGATTGCTAGGGTTTATTTCGTTCAGGGTTTGGGGCACAACCTGTTCTTGGTTGGTCAGTTTTGTAATTCAGATTTAGATGTCGCTTTCAGAAGAAACACATGTTTTGTCAAAAATCTTGAAGGAGTTGATTTATAGAAAGGAAATCGTACAACAAACCTTTACACAATCAATCTCCATGAAATGGCCTCTGCATCTCCAATTTGTCTCATAGCTCGTGCTACTTCTACCAAGTCTTGGTTATGGCATCAACGTTTATACCACCTCAATTTTGACACCATAAATGACCTTACCAAAAATGATCTCGTTATCCGTCTTCCAAAATTCAAATACCATAAAGAACATCTATGTACTTCATGTGAGCAAGGAAAAAGAAAAAAGGCTTCTCATAAACCAAAACCTGTTCCAAATTCAAAGCAGAGGTTACACCTTCTCCATATGGATTTATGTAGTTCGATGAGAGTCAAAAGTATCAATGGAAAGTGGTATGTTTTGGTGATAGTGGATGATTACTCTCATTATACCTGGGTACACTTTCTCAGATCCAAAGATGAAGCACCAGAAGAGATTAAGACCTTTTTGAAGAAAATTACGGTCCTCCTACAAGCTCCAGTCATTATTGTAAGAACCAACAACGACACCTAATTTAAGAATCAAGTGCTTAAAGATTACGTTGATAGTGTTGGCATCTCTCACCAATTTTCTTCTGTGAGAACTCCTCAGCAGAATGGGGTCGTGGAACGAAGAAACCGAACGTTAATAGAGGCTGCTAGAACAATGTTGATTTTTTCTTCTGCTCCATTATTCTTATGTGCTAAAGCGATTGCTAATGCGTGCTACACTCAAAACCGCTCCATCATTCATCGTCGACTTGACAAAACACCATATGAGCTTATTAACGGCGAAAAATTGGATATCTCCTTTCTTAATGTATTTGGGGCTCTCTGCTATCCCAAGAATGACCGTGAGGATATTGACAAGCTTGGTGTGAAAGGTGATATTGGCTTTTTCATTGGTTTTTCTGCTACTTCCTGTGCTTACAGAGTTTACAATAGAATGACAAAGAAAATCACGGAGACGATGAATGTCACTTTTGATGAGCTTTCAGCGATGGCTTTCGAACAACGCAGTTCAAAACCCAGGCTTCAAGGCATGACTTATGGACAAATCATTTCAGGCTTTGATCTTACTTATGCTCCGTCAACAATAACATCTCAAAAACCAACTGAACGTGAATTGGATCTATTATTTGAAGCAATGCATGATGATTAAATTGGTGGTTAACAGTCAACAGCTCCAAGAACTGCTCTTGCTGCTCCCACAAACCAGAATCTTCCGACTCAAAATGTGTCTACAACAGTTGAAGAATCTGCACCGACACCAACAAATTCATCTTCTCAGTCTCCAAATATTCCAAACACTTCACACGATGTTGACGAGCTACCACAACAACAATATGTTTAGCAGCAAGATAATCAATCTCAACTCCAACCCAAAACAGTTGCTGATAATGTTCCTAATGCTATGTCTGATGGAGATGTATTCGAGAATCCATTTGCTCCACCATCCACAAGTGCTGCTGAATCATCATCTTCACAATATGTGGATCCATCGAACATACATACGTTTTATCAACCGTACCAACATGATTACCAGTGGACTAAGGATCACCCCTTGGAACAAGTGATAGGAGAACCCTCACGACCAGTTTTGACATGAAATCAGTTAAGAACCGATGGTGAAATGTGCATATACGCACTGATTGTGAGCACTATAGAACCAAGAAATGTCAAATAGGCTATAACCGACCCTACATGGATTGAATCACTGCAAGAAGAGCTTCTTCAGTTAAAAAGGCTTGATGTATGGGTATTAGTTCTTGCTCCGGATAACATAAAACCCCTTACTTTGAAATGGCTATTCAAGAACAAGCATGATTAAGAGAACACGGTCATCCGAAACAAGACTCGTTGGGTTGTGAGAGGGTACCGCTAAGAGGAAAGGAATAGGTTTTGAAGAATCCTTCGCTCCGGTTTCTAGGATGGAAGCTATCAGGATATTTTTGGCATATGTTGCATACAAATCGTTCATCGTATTCTAAATGGACGTGAAAACTGTTTTCTTGCATGACTCGTTGAAGGAAGACGTGTACGTGTGTCAACCTGAAGGTTTCATTGATGCTGATCATCCAAGCCATGTCTACAAGCTAAAGAAGGCACTCTATGGGTTAAAGCAAGCACCAAGGGCATGGTACGACGAATTGTCAAAGTTTCTCCTACATAATCACTTCAACAAAGGAACCATTGATCTAACGCTGTTTATAAGACGCTTGAATGACTAAATCTTAGTGGTACATGTCTATGTAGATGATATTATCTTTGGTTTTACAAACCCTAGATATACCCAATTATTTTCTGACCTTATGAAAAGACGTTTTGAAATGTCGATGATGGGGGAAATGACGTTTTTCCTTGGTTTACAAGTTAACCCATCCCCCCGTGGCATCTTCATAAACCAGTCCATCTACGTGTTAGAAATCCTTAAAAAGTATGGAATGGAAACTTGTGATCCCATTGGTACACCAATGGAGATCAAAGACAAACTTGACCTTAATAAGAAGGGGACTCTAGTCGATGCAACAAAATATCGTAGCATGATTGGTGCCCTAATGTATCTTACGTCAAGTAAACCGGACATTGTACATGCTACTTGTTTATGTGCTCGGTACCAGGCTCAGCCAACCGAGAAGCACCTTAAAGAGGTTAAAAGGATCTTTTGTTACCTCCAGAGAACCGTCAATATGGGTCTCTGGTATACAAAAGATTTTGGTTTTGAACTAACTAGATTTTCAGATGTTGATTATGCGGGATGTCGAGATTCCTTCAAGAGTACTTCCGATGGAACTCAATTCTTAGGTGAAAAGCTTGTGAGCTAGTCCTCAAAGAAATAAGATTGTACGTTACTGTTAACCGCAAAAGCAGACTATGTGTCTCTATCTGCTTGATGTGCCCAAGTCCTCTAGATACGAATACAGTTAACGGATTATGACTTTCACTTTCACAAGATTCCTATTTATTGTGATTCAAAATCAGCCATAGCCATATCCTGCAACCTGGTCCAACACTCGAGAACCAAACACATCGTTGTCCATTACCATTTCATAAAGGAACACGTGGAAAAGGATATGATTGCATTGTATTTTGTCAAGGCGGATTACCAATTGGCTGACCTCTTTACCAAAGCCCTTCCAGTGGATAGCTTTAATTATTTGGTTCGTCGCCTTGGTATGCGTAGTTTGTCTTCACAGGAGCTTGAATGTCTTGCAAAATCACAGTAATTCTTTGTATATATTTATCAGAAAAACAAATTATAAAATTATAAAACATATAAAAGCAAAATAAAAAATCGAAAAAATTTCAAAAATACCAAAAAATAATCTTCTCCGACATGTCTGTCGTAAATTGATAACATTTACGTACCTAGAAATGTTGATTAATATTGACACGGGTGTATAAATGAAGTTCGAGTGAGAGTTTCAAAAATTTTCAAAACATCTCTCTTCAAACTTTCTCCACGACGTCTAAGTAAATGTCAGCTTAGGACTCGGACTCTAAAGAAAGGAAAATGTTCATTTATGCACATTTATTCTAAAACAATGGGAAGTTCATATCTTCTCGGTCTTGAGAAATGTCATAGAAACATTCAAAGTTTTGATTGCTCAAGAGAAGTACTAAGGAAAATGATGTTCAATCAGATGTATCTCATATATTTTCTTGTTGAGCACAATTTTTCAAGATATTTGTAAAAGAAATATTCAAAAATCTTTCAAAATTGTGCGCTCAACAAACTCTCGCTCTAAGTTTTAACTCTAATCTATTATTGAGGGGGAGTATAAATTTTGATAATTAATATCAAGTGGTTCATTAGGCATGCATTCATGTTCTCCCATTGTTTGGTTAGTCTAAAAGTGGATCAACATACATTCACTTGTATTTTAATTCACTAGTTAAGTTAAAAATTATCACCACATATGCAATTTTTGAGGGGGAGAATAGTGATTAAAATGTGATCAATAAGGCTTAACTCGGATAAGACCTCGCATGTGCAAAACTATTTCATAAGATGGTGCATACAAATACAAACGATTAAGTAACAATTCTTTGCAACAATTATACGAAATAGGTTAATTATATGGGATAAATGATGCTATAAAAGTGACATTATTTGATGTCATCAGATGGTAATACCCAAAGATTGACCAACCGATGATTATCAAGAAGATATAAGGCGGTTAAGGATAGGTATTATGTTCCATGATCCAGCCAGAACTAGAGGGATCTACCCAGGGACACTCTAATAGATAGAGTAGAAGTCCTTAGGTATGATTGAAAAAAGGAGTAAAGTGAGATTATGAAGAATGTTATCCAAGGCATGAGTTATCAACAGAACAATCCCAACATGGTAATAATAAGGACGCGTTGGTCTAACATTGAAGGGGTTGAAGAATTAAAAAGAAACGTAAGGATAAAGGGTGTAAAGAAAGAAACCCTCCATACAATCTTAGGCAGAAACCGGGTCAATGCATAATCTATCGGTAATCACAAAGCTGATTTTGGTATTGAAGACAAGTCATCATAGACCCAGTGATGAAATGCACAACCCTCCCAGCTACCCAGGCTTCTCTCAAAAGAAGTTTTATTCATTTCTCATGGAGTACAACACGCTTCTATTAAATTTCTCATTCCGAGATCGTAGATATTAAAAAGGTGGCAGTCTACTCCAGCCTTCGATCACCAAATAGCAAAAATGCACTTATATAGTCTAGAGCCAACGAGATCAATTAATAAATCTCATTAGGGTACACTTCCATATACACTTATTGTTCAACATCAAGAACACAAGATGTACAAGAGTCCAACATCGACGCTATATTATCTGTGTGAATTAATGAGAATTGACGAATACTTTGAAAAATATAAAACCTTCGATGTGTTTAAAACTCTTAATTCAATAACACGTCGAATGATTTTCAAACTATTTTTCATTAGAATTCTAAGAACTTCATTGTTCTATGAGGTCGATCTCATGTCCATTGTGGCAGCCTTAAAAAGGAATCTGGACATGGGAAGACTGAACATGCATTGACGACTTAATGAGTCAGATAGTAACTAACTAATTCACTCATACCGTGCTGTCTTCTTTGGGGCGTTCTGATATTGAGAACAAGCTAGTGCAGCTGGAAACCCTATAAAGGAGGTTCTTTGAACTTACCTAATCATAGGTACATTAGTTATATTGTCAAAAGAGGAACCAGTGGTTATCACAACCTAAAATAGATGAATGAAAAAGACATCTTAGTCCATATCTATTGTTATTACTAACCTAAACATGCAGGATTAGTCGATGGCATAACTACCACATTCTAGCAGAGTCGTTTTCAAAGCCATGTGCTCATACTCTAAGCTCAAGGACATATTCAAGACATCAATCAAGACTTGAAGAAATATCTGAACTTTAAAGATACACTTCTGCAAGCTCTGATAAAAAAGAACTTCCTCAAAGAACGTCAAGTAAATGAGTATAAGTAGATCAAGTCACAAGGTCTATGCTGAGGGAGATTGTCAGCCTTCAAGTGATGTCAAAGTATGAGTATGTTGGTTAAAAAGTATTTCAGTCAAGAAGTATCCGAGATTATCTCAAGGCTAAAGATCAAGATATCAAGTATAAAAACAGAGATATCAAGATAAAGATCAAAGATCCAAGATCACAAGTGTAACATTCTCATTTTCAGGTCATTTAAGATTTCATTTATTCCATTATTTATTTTTAGGCTTTTGCGCGTTTACTTTTAATTATTATCGTATAGTTAAATCGCGTAAACTAAAAATCATCATTCAACGTAAACGGACACCAAAAAAATAAAAGTTTACATCAAGCAAGTGTTATATGATTATTAAGAGTATAATTTATAACTTTTCATAATTTATTTTTATTGGTTACGTAAAACGCTTACGTTTCGCAATAAATTACATTCGGGCATACCCGGAAGCACCTATACCTATCTATACTCAAACAAATACCCACATTTATACCCAATACACAAAATTAAATCATTTTATCATCACATAATCCATTAGGTCCGGATATGTATACATGCACACTTAATACATTTTAAAATCATACTAATATGTTTCCTAACTCAACCAAGGACACATTGGAACAAGTTTCTAGTAATTGTCAAGTCAATGGTACTCCCTCCCCCTTACACATGCATCTCTCTCCTCCTTGGGAGGAGGAGAGATCTTACATCTTGTACCTTAACCCCACATCTCAACCATGGTTAGTTTAAGGTAGGTTAAGCACTAACTCTTGTTATATAAGGAAGTAACCATGCACTCTCTCATTCACTAGCAAATAATCAAAACAAAAACCCTCTCCTCTTTATTAAAAACCCACGGCATCTTTTAATTGTCTAGGGTTTTCATAATCTTTGATTTCTAGCAAGGATACAAGTGTTCAAGACTTATTATTATTCATATCTAAGATCATTCAAGGTGTTTTGGAAGCTTGGGTTTGTGATTTAACAAGATTATACAAGAAACTAATTAGGGTTTTCCTAATTAGGGTTTGATCTTGTAATTGTTTCTTTGGGTTAAAGCTTAAGGATAAGCTTGTGTTCATCATTCCACTACACTTCTATAAGGTATATTTAAGATGATACATTTCTATTTAATCATAATTCTTACTTTACATGTTTGTTATATATGTTAAACACCACCTAGCTTATTTTTATGAAATGATGAGATATTACAAGGCATATATAGGTTCGAATTTTATAAGCATAATGATAAAGCAATACATGAAATGGAAATACACACTTAATATAAGTACTAGTTTATTTATGAGTTTAGTTTGTAAATTATTTTGTATTAAAAGTTAATTACAAGTTTATGTATAAAAAGATCACAAGGACATGGTTTTCACTTGGACAATTGTTATGGACTTTTAGAGGACTTAATAGGTGTAAGATATATAATAGAAAACTTGGTAAAAGAATTGTACAAAAGCTTTTAATAAATGAAGTATAAAATTTGTTTTATAAAACAAAAACATGTAAACTATTTTGGTACCTACTGTTTGATTTTGTCAAATAACATATATATTTCATATTTTATTTAATTATTACTTATCACAAGAATCGTAAGCATATAAGAAACTAGAAAAACCGAGCAATAACGAAGGAGATATGACATTTTTAAGTTTACAGTAATTAAATGGATAAAAGTATTTTTATAAAAGTTATTTTATAAAAATATTTACTGTTTCAGATCTAATATATTAAGGGAGATATTTTATAAAGATATCACTTTTCATGACGAATCCAAACATGTAAGAAACTCGAAAAACGGATTTAAAATGAAGGTGATACGTTATTTACAAGTTTAAGTTAAAAAGTATTTTTATAAAAGTAAATTTATAAAAATAGGTTACTATACATGAAAGTATACTGTTAGGAAATAATTTTCCTAAATAGAGCTTTTGATTACGAAGACGTGGATATAGGAATCACTAAAAACCGAATTAAAACGATCGAGGTACAATTAAAACACGATTTCGATAATTAAAGTTATAAAAAGTATTTTTATAAACTTTCACTTACTGTTACTGTTCATAACAGTACCAAACCATATTATAAATATAAAATTTGATTAGACTTTTCAAATACGAATCCATACATATAAAGAACAAGCGAAACAGATTAAATATGAGTAAGTTATGACTTTTGGAAGGTTACGACGATTAATTATATAAAAGTAGTTTTATATAATTTTATAAAAACAATTAAAACTACTGTTCATCAGGGGCATAAATATTATAAATATAATATTTTGATAGATTTTCTTAATACGAAACCGTGGACATAAGAAACACTTGAAACGGAGTTAAAACGATAAAGATACGAGGTTTATAAAACCGTATGCACTATCTTCACTTTTGTGCACTATTTTATAAAAACAATTAAACCAATTATATAATATCATTATATAATCAATAATAATATTAAAACATGTATTATTAACAAACAATCAATTGTGAGACGAAAACCACACTTTATTTTACGGATACAAATACAAACACCTTTATTCAATAAAGTACGGTTTAAACATTGTTTTGACATTTAAAACTAAACAAAGACAATTAGGTGGTGGTGTAACTATATAACTTGTGATGTAGTATTATTAAGTATAATGTACTCATACGACCTATATTTAATTAGGTTGCATTCGGTCTTATCCGTGACGTTTCCATTCACTTGATTCATATACATCAGATTATTCACTAAGGTGAGTTCATAGTCCCATGTTTTACTATATCAATGATTTATAACTTTTAGGGTGAGAAACATGCATTGTTTTACAAATTGGACGCAAATGTACATTTTATCATGATTACGTGTTTGCCTAAGTAGCGATAACCCACTGTGCCCATTATCATGAACTGTCAATTACTTTGTATGAGCGCGAATGTTATAAATAGATCTATTTAGGATTGACATCCCCGTTCGGGTGAGTAGCACTCAGTGTGCCGGTTTACCGGAAAACAGACGTATACCATGTCGGATTTAGGATGTTGCGGGTTAGAACATCATCAAGGGAAATGTTGGCAATTTATATTGCAATTCATACATGTCGAGCTTCAGTGTCATGAGCTTAGGGAAACGTAATTACACTTTGTGATGTTTGCATCTGTTGCATTATCATACACTTGGAAATCTTGCGGTCCTACATTATATTTACATAAACCTATAAATTCACCAACTTTATGTTGATGTTTTAAAGCATGTTTTCTCAGGTCAATGAGGCACGAGGTGCTAAGGATACATTGGGGATAGTCTTGTGGGGAGTCATGCATTAAAGATTTGGAGTCATTACATCTTGGGATAATTGTTATGATCTAAAATCTTTCTTATCAAATGTTGAACAATTTAAGCCGTTGCGCTTTGTATTAAACAATTTCAATAAATCCAATGTATCATATTTTAAACGACTCTTTTAGGGGTCGTTCTCATATCTTGTGCTATTGATCTATGAAGTAATGCTCCCGGACTCATTATTTCATTGCGACCCTATTTAGGGGTGTTACAAACTCCTCTAAAGTCTATCATGCCTGATCCTCCTAAATTCACTGAAGCTATCAAAATGACTCTGGATCAATTCACTGAACATCTCAGCAAAAACACCTCATCCATCTTCTCTCCTACTCCTCCAAGAGAGCCAACTCCACCTAAAGATCAAACTCCCCCCAGAGATAAATCTAAAGGAAAAAGTATTGCAACTGAGGATCCAATAAAGGATATCATGGCTTTTATGGAAGAAGGAGGATCAGCTCCTAAAATATCAAGTCTCAAGTCCTTTGTAATTCCAGAGGAACCACTGAGTCAGGAGAAAGTCATGGCTCACCTCAAGGAGATGAAAAGATTAGCTAATCTGAAGGTTGAGAAAGTAAAGTCTGAGTAGTTTCTAAAGAAAATCTTAAACCCTGCTACAATTAGGGCTCAGACTCATAAGATGGCTGAGCATGAGGCTAAGAGGCAAAAATGCTTTATGAATACAACCATCAAATCTCCTTCAGAGCTGATCAACTGCCAATCACAAAGATCAGCTATGTTGTCAATCTAAATAAGGAAGCAACTATGAAAATCACCAAAGGCGATAATCCTCTGAATCTCATTGTCCATCCTAACTTCAGGCTAAAGACACTGGGTTTTAGTGAATGGCTGGAAGTTCATGCCTTAGCATCCAAAAAATCTGGAAAATCAAACGATATGCTTTTGCAGAGTCTAAGAGCAAAATTCTAGTGGGTCATAAACCAGGCAAAGAAGCTAGGACTTCCTCCACCTCTAGCACTTGCAACCTTTAGAATGACAACTGAAGACAAGAAAAGGAAAAGGAAAAGGACAGAGATTCTCAAAGAAGTCTTTGTGACTAAAAACATCACAGTTGATGGGATGCATAGGAACCTGATTTCTTTCCCAGGGGTCGTACTAATTGAAGGCCTTGTCATCAACAAACCTGAGTCAGGAATCTTTTTCATAAATAGGAATATAGATATAGCCTTCCAAAGAGAAAGTAAGTTTCATCTGACACCTACTATTCATCTAATTCGAATTTAGAACCAAATCAAAGTTGACTCAGAGATTGCTGATGAGATGTTTACAAAGGTGATCTATGTAATAGAGGCTAGGAGTGATTGTATAGAAGCTAGGAAGATTGTAGAAAAGAACTTAGATAATCTAGGCTAAAAAGTAATGAAATCAATGAAGTTCATTTTGTTAATCTTTTTGTCAATTATGTGTAAGAAGAAGCTGTGTACTGACTTACAATAATTATTACTTAGCATAAATTATATTCAAATAGGGGGAGATTTTTGGGCCTATTCAGAGCCCAGTAATCAGCGCCTAGATTTAAACAAAAATTAGGCTAAGTATTGAGTGATGGACTCAGAGGTAATGAAAGGAATCTCTAAGTGCAAAGCCTTAGAGAGCAACTTCAGACGTATTCAAGTCAAAGACATCGCCAAGGAAGTCGAAGAATTACTTAAAGATATACTCGTCAGTTGGGATGGATAATAGCTTGTATGTAGAAGGAATACGCTGAGGTTCTAAGGAAAGTCAGAGGTAGCAATACTCTGACTATCATGTTACCCTTTGAAGAAGAACAAGCTGAGCTTAAGGTACTCTCTGAAGTTTAGGCGGGAAACTCTAATAACTTGTCATGGCGAGACAAAAGAATAATTGAGTTAAAGCCTGTACCAAGTACGAAGTTGGTAAAAGTATTGAACAGTTGGCAGAACTGTTCACTAAAGTATGGGCGGGTAGTTTCCAAAATTGGACGTGCATTAAATACCTCGTACGTCTTTCACTAGATTCTTTACACGTTGCAACTACCCCCACTAAGGACGCAACCTCGTATTAGTATAAATAGAGAATGTTGTAAGGAGTAAATGCCATCGCTTTTATTGTTGTTGTTATTATAGGCATTTACTCATTTGTCGAACTTACACAGTAGACCTCTGATCCTGTCAGCTGGCTATATAAGTTCGCTTGTAAACTTGATACTCTATCAAGTTTACTTGTTCAAAGGGTGATCATACATTGTCATTCAACATGTGCGATCCATAGCACATTGTAATACTTTGATTCTTAATCAATAAAGCATTACACGATTGAAAAGTTTTTACTTGTGTTATTTACATTAGATAAGTGTTATATTTCATATAGACGTGTTAATACTTTTGAACTATTGTCATTTCGTCAATACTTATACTTTTATATACTTTCCAGGATTCAATCCTACCAGGTGGAACGTTCATTTGTGTACCGGAACATTGACGGGCCTAATAGATCTATTATTAGCTGTATTGTCACCAGCAACATGCTCAATCCTCAGGAGAGATCATTCTTTCTTTTTAAATGTTTTTGTCTTTTCCATTGCAAAGAACGAGACTTAAGTCTGATTGAGCTGTCAAGTTGCAATCAATTGTATCATATGTCATAGGAACAGTAGTAATTTCTGTATGCCAAAATTATATATACATTTTATATTCTATATTAACCTAAACTATAGTCTCAAATTGTGGTTAAGATTTCTCCTATTTTGCAATACGTATTTTTATCTGTAATCCCTGAAACCGTACTTTATGAACGAGCTGCCCTACCAAGAGAAAAATCAGTCCACTGTTCACAAGCCTTCTATATATGTTTATCGAGATATTATTGAAGCTAATATTACCGAGGTGAACTTACTAAGTTTCATATAATATGTTATTCGAAGTATGCTCAACCTTTACATTAGCTTATGGTTAGTTGTATATTTTTGCACAATATTATCAATGAAAGCACATTAACTTACAGAATTGTAATGGAAGAGATAACACCACATGATAAAAGTGGTAACATTGCTCCAAATGGTCTAACGGTTTTGCCAAATGGTGGTATTATCTCAAACCAAAACGCATATTTACAAGCTAATATGACAAGAGATAACACCAAGTCTGTGGATGGTGAAATTGTTTGTGATAGAAATGCGATTCAACTAAGTCTTTTACAACCCATGACATAGATTTTGTTTCAACCCAAACATAAAATGACTCATTTTGATATACAAACAAAATTCATTGGCAGGTTGGTCATTGGCTCCCTCGTACTCATTTTGTTAGATGATGTCACGATGAGTTAAACTGGTGGTGTAAATGAGTCGGATCGAGTTGAGTACTTGAAACTCAAGCTCGACTCGATTACTAAAATTTGTTATAGTAACTTTACGGCATCTTCGATAAGCTTATATATAAAAAATTAAATTTTAAGCTCGAGCTCAATCAATTCTACATTCTAACTTGAGATGGACAAATAAGTTTATAAAAAAAATCAATAGTTAAGGCATCTTCAATGAAATAAATTTTAAGAGTATCGAGTATCGAGTATCGACCAATTTTTCAAGTTATTCTTTCAGCACAAAAAAATATTGTCAACTCAATGTAACTTATTTTAACAGTTCGTTTAGTAAATATATCAACCCAATTGGGCTTTTTTATTGATTTTTTAGGTCGTAGACGATAATTTAAAGGTGTTCCAAATCCTTTTCAGTTCTTTTTTAACATTTGTGTTGCTAAAATTTGAATAAGAAGCCAATGAATAATTCCCAAGCCAATAATGATGCAAGTTGTTGTAAGCACCAAGTTTGTAGATAGTGAAAATGTTTATGCCATCAAAAGGAATATACATATATTACAAAACGGATCAATTATTTGAGTATGTACATCTTACCATCTTGTAAAAGTTGAGTTTCTTATCATAATGATGTTTGGCTCTAACACATATCAAATGTTGAAACTGGCTATAACTTGCTATAGACAATACAATAAACGGACGCCTAATGAAACTAAAAAGCTTTGAAAGAAAGAGTCGATGAAACTATATATGTGATGATGTCAAATCCTGAAATCTTCGATCATTTAGCTTGAACGATACATGTAATGGCTCATTGTATGTAGTACTATATCCAATTCCTCGTAGAGAATAATACAATTAGCGGCGTGAAAAAAAGGGTGGTGTGTATGTTTTTTCTCTCCCTTTGGGGAGAGAAAACCCTAATCCGGCCACCATCATACACAGCCGTCCCTACCTTTTTTCCATCTTGGAACCCTATAACATCTTTTGTGTTTAGAGATTCAGGGAGATTGATCCTTTTGATTAATCTTTCTAATTGTTATTTGAAATCCTTCATTAGGGTTTTGATTGTATGCGTGCAACCAAAAACCTATCATTCTTAAAGTCATTTTCTTGTTCTTAAATCCTTAAATCGTTTCATGGTATGTTTTGATTTAGGGTTTTTTTGAGCAACTGATTCGTATCTTCATCTTGTTTTTGGTGGGAGTTACTTGGATCGGGCCATGCCTGTATGTTTGATTGAAACCCTAAGGTTAGGGTATTGATTTATTGTTGCTAGGGGAGCGATCTTAGATCCCTACTTGATCTAGGGGATTGTTGTGGTGGTTCTGTCGATAGCTGGTATGATACTCGAGATAAGTGCTTAATTACACAATCTTTTACCTCGAAAAACGACTAATGACGCAAACACAACTAAAAACTGCCAAATATATGTTTGTTTTGCATTTGTATTGTGCAGGAAGTGGATATCAACAAAAAGACAGAAAACCAAGCCAAAATGACAAAACTGAGCATGAAATGGAAAAGACTGTGAAAAATCAAGGTCCAAAGTCCAAAAATCCAATTCATAGTCAATAACTGAAAGAATCAGCAGTCAAACGCGGAGCCAAACTGAAAATACGACTTGGATGCAATCTTAACCCATCTGATGCCCGGGAAAAGCCCAATAGTATAATTACGAAAGACACTGTGAAAGACCAAATGGGGCCCCTCAATCAATTTACAACAAGCCAAAAAATTGGGGGGGGGGGGGGGGGGGGGGGGGGGGGGGGGGTGGGGGGGGGGGGGGTGGGGGGGGGAAAATATATAATATATATAAATGCCCAGTGTGGCGCATTTGACAAAGACTGTGAAGACTTTGAAGGCCCCAATCCTACCCAGTTACAGCCAATCTCAACCATCCAAGTCAAAACCCACTTCATAGCTTATTGGGCTTGAAAAAGCCCAATAGCTAAGCCTGTACCTTATTGGGCCCAAACACAAACCCAATGGGCCCAATAGCCCAAGCCCAAACCCAGTTGGGCTCAATACAAAACCCAAGCTTAACAAAAGCCCACAATTCTTTTTTATAAAACTTTAGGGGGGGCTAAATTGTCATTTTTAAAAGTGTTTTATAAAGAAAAATGGAAAAATAAAGAGAAGGACTTAATCTGCCAAAATGCAATACTTTTTCTCTTTTAAAACCAAAGGGGCAGTTTTGCAATTTCCCTAAACCCTTTTTAATTCTTTTCTATAAAAACCAGAGGGACCTGATTTGCTATTATTCAAACTCTTTTTTATTCTTTAGTTATAAAACAGCAGGGACCAAAGTGTCACTTTCCAAACTTATATTATACCTAAAAAAGGCTTAAAAGAAAAATGAAAAGAGAAAGAAAGTTGAGGGGCCATTGTTGCATCTTTTTCATTCTTCCCTTTTAAAACCTGTAACCACCCCGTACCATAACCACTTGGCGCCAAAACCTCAAACCGCTCACCCCCATGGTTTCTACTCCCAAACCACCTCTATTGTACATTCACAGCTCACCCCTCACACTTCCCACCTTACCCTGCCCCTATAACTCCTTCCCACTGGCAAAACACTCAACCCAACGAACCCCTTCAATGGTGAGATGAAGACAAGACAAAACAAAGGGCTAGGATTGCTTGGGGAGTGTCCTACTCTCACAGCTAACTCATCCCAACACAAAGAGAAGAAAAAGAGCTTGTATAAAAGAGCCAAGAGCAAGCCGAACTTGACACACCACTTTTTTTATGTTTTAGTGTAATTTTAATTTTAAAAGTCTTTTATTAAGCATTAGTTGTGATTCAGCTTTATTTAAAAGCCATATGTTGTAATTTTCTGTTTTTAATAAAAAGTTAATTGTGTTCTTGAATTTGCTACTGTTGAAATCTTAAATCTCTTATAAAGCCCTTTTAATCTCTTTAAAACTGTTTAAAAAAAGTATTTAAGCTATTAAGCATTTATTGTAACACCCTTATTCAGCCTTCATTTCATTTAAAAAGATAAAAACTCGAATTTTATAAATTAAGGGGGTGTTTGGTTCTGTCTGCAAAATGGGTCATTTGGGGTTAGTTATGGGTCAAATGCACTCAGCCACTCTTGGCTGAGTGTGTGGGCTCATTTAGATTAGTTAATCAAAAGTTTTTAGTTAAAAATTAGTTTTTTAAGACTCTTTGATAAAACTGTCAAAAAGCCATTAAGCAATATTGTGTAAAACAGCTTAAGCTGTTTAAACAGCTTAAGCACACATTTCTTGTGCTATTTTAGTCATAGTTAGCTTTTAAAAGACCCCTTGCTATGTCACTTTCAAATAACCAAGTAAACATAAAATCTGTCAAAGTGTGTCAAATGCATTTTTCTTTGAAAACCCTTAATTTTAAGCTCAAATATCAGCAGGTTTAAGTGTGCCTTATTAGTTCAAATTTTGAAAATAAGCTGAACTATAGCCCTTTTACATCTGTCTTTGGTTGGTTTTGGCTAAAAAGCCCTTGAGAGCTTATTGGATAAGCCAAAAAAGGACCCTTAAGGCTTTTTTTTACCCTCCCCTGGTGCTGAGCACCATTTTAAGCCCCATTTTTCTAGCTTATTTTAAACATAACCATAGGATCTTATTGTTTCTTATTATAGCTTATAGGTATCACTTCTAGGTTTAGCAGCTTATTTGCCTTAGTTAGTTCATTTAGATAGCTTATTTAGTGCTTAAAGTCCCTCTTTTTCTGTCTTTTATATAAAACTGTTTAGTATAGCTTATTTCTATTCCAGCTTATTTTAGGGCTTATTTTAGAGACTATAGCTTAATTAGGACACCCTTAGCTTAAGTAGCTTACTCCCATAGTTTGTAGCTTAATTTGTAGCTTTAAATCCTAAAAAAAGATAAGAAAAATAAGCCATAAGCTTTTAAACCTGCTGTCATAAAAAGCTTAAATTTCTGGCTTATTTAGTGGATTTCAGACATAGTGCTTTTTATGAAAAATGATTACCATAAGCCCCTCTACAAGTTTTCTTTTTTGACTTTTGGCTAATAAGCCACTTGGACCCTCTTTGCACATCGGGGTCCAACTCAGGGACTGTTTTTGTAATTTCTAAATTTATAGTTAGCACTGTTAGTCATTCTAGTTAGGGGTAATTTTCACTGTAAGTCCTTGTACCTTTTCTTTGTTAGTCCTTTAGTATTAACAGCAGTTAAGTTTTAGTTATTAATTTAATTAATTTAGGTTAAAAATCTAATTAGTTTAATTACTTTAATTATAAACAGTAAAATTTGGGCATTTTTATATTTTTAGAATTGTTAACTTTTTCTTTATTTAATTTTATTTTTTCAGAATTTTTATAACTTTTATTTTTTGTCTTTTTCTATTTTCTTAGTTTTAATTAGTTATAAATCTTAGAAAAATCATAAAAAATCTAAAAATTAATAAAAAAATAATTTTCTTTTTTATAAAATTTTCTTTTGTCATTTAGTGTCTAGGAAAAATATAAAATTTAGTGTAGGCTTAATTTTTCTTAAATTTCAGTTTTAGACCCGTTTTACCGGGTGCGTTTTACCGTTTCTTTTCGTTTTACATTCAAACGACCTCCGTTTTAATTCTAGTTTTTTTTATTTTTCAAATTAAGTTAATTAGAATTTAATTTTGATTTTTAATTTAATTTAGCATTTATTTTCTTAATTTTTAGTATTTAGGTTTCCCGATACCTGATTCTGTTCCCCGTATTCAATTTAGATTTAATTTTAGGATTTCCCAATAATTAATTATGCTTCCCGTAGTTTAAGTTCTATCCATATAACTAATTTTGTTTCCCGTAGTTTTTAAGATCTCCATTTCCTATACCTGTTTCCCGTAGATTAAATTAGGTTTTATTTAATTAACTTTAGTTTTAATTATATCAGTGTTCATATCATATATTCTCCATCATTCAATTTCTCATCAAACCAGGATAAATTTCAATTGCAGCCTCGTTGGGACATACGACCCGGGAATATCTCTTCCGGAATCTTTTTATTATTTTTTTTTTTTTTTTATATTATATGATACTTACTTGTAGTATTTTAATTTCCTTATTGAGACTTTGACCTTTAGCCATCCCTTGGTCAAAGGCATTCGGTCAGGATCTGCATTTGTGTTAATATATATATATACTAAACCACGAATCAAAGGCCTAATCCAATAAGCACTTAAACACTGATTTTTGCAACACAGTTTCAAAGACCCTTTGAGAAAAACCTTAAAATAAACTTTAAAACTTTAAAACTTGGAAAATCAGATCAAAAACAACTTACAAAGGCTGGTATAAGTTTGCCAAATGACCCAAATGGTTTTTAACCCAATATGACCCACTTTAACCCCTTAACCCAAACACCCCTTTAAATATGAAAACTCTATTTTAAAGCTGATTGATGAAGATTTATACAAAGTATTTGAAAACCAGATAACAAAGAAGCAATAATAAGCAAAAGTAAACAGGATCCAACACAAATAAGCACTTAGAACAAGCTGGTAAGTAATGAGCAGTATTAAAGGTAAACAAGACAGATTTAAAGTAAAACTCAAACAAGTGAAATTTAAGCAATAAACAAAGTCAAATAAGCATAAAGGAACATAAATAAGCAAGATAAGCAGAAAATAAGCTAATGAACAGTAGAATGCAAAAAATTGGAAAAAGTGAACTTACAAAGGTCCAAGCTTATGGCAAGACAATAAGCCCTCAAAAGCTTATAAACCAACCTATATGCTTCCCAAGAAGCTCTAAACCAAGGCCATCCAAAATATACCTTGCTCCTTTGCTTTGACAGTTTCCCTTTTTTTGTGATTTTTTTGATTTTTTTGACAGAAAATGAAATAAACTTTTATATTAGCTTGTAATGATTTAAAAACTTGTACAAGAGCTTAAAACAGTAGTTAAATGACAATATAAGTAAAATGACAATGATTAAAGAAAAACTTGAAAATTCATTAACCTAAGAAAATTACAATGCAAGTATTAAAAGACAGATATTTAAATGACAATTAAAGTAAATTGCAATATTAAAATTGGTACAAATCTGTTAATACAAATACATGGACTTAACAAAAATTCCACAAAAAACTAATAAGCTACACTATGCCTATTTATACTAAAAGCTCTTCTAGTCTTGTGTTTCTTCTGTGAGAGCTTCAAGCATTTGTGTTTGTTGTGTGAGAGAGATCAAAAGCACAATCTCAGCCATCCATATTTCTTTGAGCCCAAGTTCTTTAATCACATCCCTTGATTGTTTGCAGCCAATGGTATGTTGAGGGATTGCCAAGGTGGCAATTGGAGTGTAGTGAGGTGGGGTGAGGGTTTGAGAGTGATGGTTTGTCTGTGGGAACAGTGGTCGAGGTGCAGTGAAAAAGACAATGAATAGTAATGGGTTTGTTTGGCGGGAAATTTGGTTTTGTTATAAGCAGGGTAAAAGTTTGGGAAGTTGACAAAAGTAGTCCCTCAACGTGTATTGTTTGTTTTCAATATAAGTCCATGTGGTGTGAAACTTTTTGGGGATTGCCAGGTTAAGCCCCTAAGGGTGTGTAATGGTATTGCAAACTTAATCCTTGTGGTGATATGAACTTTCGAGGACTTGGCAGGATCAGTCCTCCATTGTATATGTTGTCATTGCAAGGTTAGTCCTTGAGGGACTAACGACAGTTAAGGTTAAAGGGTTTTGGACATAACGTTTGTTAAGGTGGGGATGGGCTACATTTGTTTGGGCCGGTTTGTATAAAAAGAGGGTATTGGGCCTTTTGGTCTTCATGATGTTTAAATGGGTTGACCCGGCCCATTAGATGGGTACGGGTGGGCCCATTTAACATTTCTTCGGTTTCGGCTTCGACTTTGACCGTTGACTTTACGGGGTTGACTTTGACTTTGACTTCGGTTGACTTTGTCTTTTTCACGCTCTTCCATTCCGTGCTCGGTTTTGTCGTTTTTGCTTGATTTTTTCGTCCTTTTGTCGGATATCCGTTTCCTGCACAATATAAATGAAAACATACAAATACAATGTATTTTTGATACGTTTTTTGTCATTTAAGTTCGGTTTAAATAGAAAATGGTATGTGTAATTAAGCACATACCAGTAGAAACACCCTCTTTTGGCTTGATAATTGGATTAAAGGTTGTGGCTCTTTAAAAGAGAGATTTCCGCGCCTTTTCGCCTTAGAACAACACAAATATTGTTCGGTGGCTGAACGATGGGCTTTTTCTAACGGGTCTTGGGCGGCTAACTAGGGGTGGCGCAGGCAGCCCACTGGGCGATCTTTGGGTGATATTTCCTTCATTCTTAATCTTATGGATGGTCTCGTTTTTGACACTTCTAAGGAGGATGAATGGGTTTGGAACATCGAGAGTTCAAGTATCTTTTCTGTGAGTTCTCTAAGTTCCCTTATTCAAAAAAAGATGTTGGTCACCGTTGTTGACTCTCCTAAGTCTGTTTGGAACTCATGGGTCCCCCGCAAAGTCAATGTTTGTGCTTGGAGGGTAGCCATGGATCGCCTTCCAACTAGAGAAAACCTGTTGCGTCGTGGTCTTATCAACTTAGACTCGTCTTCTTGTCTTTTTTGTGGATCAGACGTAGAATCAAAAGAACATTGCTTTCTTTCTTGTCCAAAGATAAAGATTATTTGGTTGAAAATTTGGAGTTGGTGGAAAGTTTCTCCTTTATTCAATCCTTCTCTTGATGACATCTTGCATGGGATTTCTTGTCTCCATTCAAACAAACGGAAAGCCAAGTTATTTCACGCAATATGTTTGGGATGCATATGGAGTGTTTGGGCTTGGAGAAACCGTATTTTACATGCTTCTTCAGATGAAGAAAAAGCGTATGCTTTGCGTGAAGATATTTTCCCGCGGTTCAAAGATTGTTGCTTTTATGGACTTCGAATAGGGCTCCAAAGATTCGTTTTTCGTGGGCAAATTGGATTCTTCGCCCTAATGAGCTTCCAGAAACTTAGATTGTCTTTGTTTTGGTGTTTTCTTTGTTGTGGTTTTTAGTTTTGTGTGGGTTCTCCTTCTTGGAGCCCCTTTGTTTCCCTTATTCTTGTTGCCGCGTGGCCTATAATATCTTTGCTTTTCAAAAAAGAGTTTTCATCAAGTATTATTATATAACACAAAAATAAAAATATTTAATGTTAAAGTCAAAAATTAAAGACCTCGAAAGTCAACAGTGAACTATAATTATAGAACGGATGGATTACTATTTAATTTCATTTGGCTTCAACTTCACATGATTTTTTTGTACATCTTCAACTTAACATGATTGATGGAGTTATTTCAAATTTCAAGCAAACAAGACCTAAGGAGTAAAGACGACTTGTGAATACAAAGCAATATAGCAAGTCACAATCTTTATACTTTACACATGTAGTCATAGGCTCATAGACTCGTAACTTTTTAAAACTAGACTTTCGTTTCATCTTTTTATCCAATGTTATTGTCTTGATGATGACCCGATATAAAAGGCAAAAGATCATCATATTCAATGTTCTTATATGAACTAAGATCCAAACTTTGGAGCATAATATATAACGTATATGACATCATTGTAAGCAATGCATATACCTACAAAGTTGACTAGTCTCCTTCATTACCTATCAATAACTCCAAACATTATGCAGAATATGAGAATAATACATCTGAATATCTGTTGGTGAAAACAAAATATATCTGGTACACTTCATTGTTTTGCATAACATATATTCTTGCATGATCTTTGCTTGCTGCTAGCTAGTCCTTGCATGTTGTTTGTCCACAGAATCAACCGTACCATGGCTGGTTAATTATATTACAATCTATACTTTTTTGGAAAAGGGGTTTATAATCTTTTTCGGTAAAGGGTTTTACCCCTTTATATACTTTTTAACTAAGTAGAATGGTAAAACATGCGAGCCAAAAGGTTTGATAACATCAGTAACTTTTTGCACACATTGTGTTAAACTTCAAAGTTCAAACATCAAACGTATTAGTTTTTCTTGAGGTTATATACACAAAAGTTACACTATCGAGAACATCAAAATGTTTAAATCAACGAAAAATCTTTACGCATGCACCTTTGGGTGAGGTGCCAACTGACCATTCGTCAAAAACCAGTCCAAGGCGATCGCCGGGGCAATGCCCCTTTTGCTGCACTTTGGAACCATTTAACTTGTTTTGTTAACTTATTTGAACAGTTTTAGATGAAACTTAACTTAACTTAAACCAACTCTAAATTAGCTCATTTTAAAATTAAAAAAGTCGAAAATGTCATGATTAACAAAATGTTCTTTTGGAAATTTATGGAATGTACTCAATGATATTGCAACAACATTGGAAATGGAGGGTTGGGGTGAGGAGTCCACATATACTGTGGCACTAACAAAACCAAATAGAATAATATATAAAAAGATGATCATGTCTGGAGTTTGCACTGCAAATTCTGTTTGATGGTTGAAAAAAGACATTTTAATGTGTGTAAGAGTTAAAACACAAGTATAAACATACAAATAAAATAAGTAAAAATTAACTTTTGTAAAGAGGCTTTCTGTAATATTTGAGTATAGTGGGTGGGTGTGGGGCACTATGTTCTAAAAAAAAGCCTAGAGAATTGGGGATTGTGGTTTGTGGGTGTCTCTGTTTATGATGTAATCAAGTTTAAAATATGACAAGTTATAATGATGGTGGTGTGGTTGTGGTGGGTAACTCTTGTTTTTTTTAGTAATATTGACATCTTTTTGGTTTAGATAAATGTAAACATTGATTCTAGTGTTTTTAACAATGCCAAATTAAGATTATGAAATACATTTTTACTATTATAGTTAGATGTCAAAAGACTAATAACCGGCAACACACGAAACTGGTGTACAATCGGCTGATTTTTCATAATGTAGAGCATACATGATTCCTTTAACGGTTAATCGTAATATTGTAGTATTCATGATAATATGATAAGTATATGTAGTTTGAGCTCAAGAAAACTAGTTCGGGTGCATATTTCATCTTAGTTTCCACAAAGTAGGAATTCACAAAATTAAAAATTTTACTTCGAATTTCAGATTTTTTTATCATCTTCGATTCTTTGGTCGACTAAATGGAGGATGTTCATGTGCATCACCAAATAACTCACTATTATTTTGACAAGTGTGATGATAGTGTTGTTAGAAGGTAACATCACTCCACATATGTAATGAATGAAACAAGCATGATTACCCGCGCGTTGCTGCGGGTCGTTAATTTTTTTCGCGTAGTTGCGAGGCATTATTATTTTTTATTTTTTTTATTTTGTGTGGTTTTATTTTTGATGATATAGCACAACAAACAATTATTATAGTACATGTGTACATTCTTCTCTTAATAAACTCTCTTTTACGTAATTGACGAAAAAACTTTACAATTTTCATCGTGATCACTAAAATTTAATTCTTTCTGTAAATAAATTAGAAAGAGATTAAGCTATTTTATTAAGCTATACTTTGTTCACACCTAAAACAATAAAGAAGAAGAAAATGTCAAATAGAAGAAACTTGATTCTCACATCTATATCTATCTATAACCTATACCAAAAAAATAAAATAATGACACGTGTAAAATAAATAATAATCAACGGTGGATGTGGGAACTAAAATATGACATTTATTACTGGAAACAAAAAACTCAGTCAACCATTAACATCTACAACAATCAAACATGTGCGCGAAAGCAAAGTCCAGTCAACCAATAACATGCTATACAAATACAAAAGGCATGTGAAAACCACAATCAATGTAACCCTCCAATCATACCTAAATGAATATCACCATTAACAAATCCACATACATAACCACAAATCACATTTATAACAATGAAACTAAGGATTTGTCAATTCAAGACTTCAATTAAACGATTTTCCAGTAATTTTGATTTATAAGATGGCCATATGTTATTTCTGTTTTAGATTTATACTTAACAATCTTAAAAGTGCTATAATTTTAGCTACCAATATCATTTAGGATAGTTTGAAAAACATAATACCGATATCATCATTTTGACTAACCTGTTTACTTGGGCGGAAAACTTATTTTAAAAATCAGTATTTTATATTATACAAATCATTTTCCTATTATATCTAAACTCAAATTTTTTCAAATTCAAATCACACAATGTTTACCTACTCCATACGATTATATACAATACCTGCACATACACACATAAACACTCACCTTTTTATTTGAATTCTTTCATATCTGTAAATTAAAACACACCCCTGTAATTGTTGGCGTTGTAAGGTTTTAGTTTTGCACTTTCATTCATCCACCTGGTAATGATGAAATAATTTTTTTCTTTACCGCTTTTAATAAACTGCGAATAACACTATGTGTTTGAATCTCAAAAGAAATGGATAATGAACCTCAACTCAAACTGTTGTAACATGGATCCAATGATTGATGATTCTAAAATATATGGCCGTGGCATAAGTATTTGGAAGTCTCATCCTTAGGACACATCCGAATCAGGTGTTTGAGTTTAGATGGCCGTAATTGCAATAGATCAACAGGTAATCTTTTTCTACATACTCAGGAAGAGTTCAGTTGTTTTATGAATAATGGTTTCAAATTAATAAACTAACAAATTATCTGCATATACCAATTTAGGGGTAATCGTTCCAGACACTATAAGGAAACATATCAGTAAGTGTTACGCAAACTGTTTCCGAGGATAAAGGAGCATAGTCTTACCGGATTGGTTAACTTGGTGTGGATGACAACTCCGAAAATACATTGTTGAATCATCGCGGTTCAAACTGAATTTCTTCAGGCACTACTGTCACAAGAGTATGGCAGTTTTGATAACAACCCACGTGGGTTTTTAAGTTTGAACATTTTAGTTCTTTCTAACAGCCAGAACTTTACTGAGACAGAACTTTTATATTTAAACAAAATGGTTTAAACAATACCAGATGTCATTGGAACTGTTTGTGTCGGAATTCGACGATGCTATACGTTTAACAACTATCGAGGAAGGACCAACTAAGGAGACACATCATCTCTAGGAGATGTTCGATAAGTTTATTATTTAAACTTTCATAAACTTCCTGCTTTTAAACAAGAATTTTTTACTAGTTGTGTTTGTTTTTATATGTACAGGCGTGTCAAACAAACTTGAATTTGTTTTCTTTTTTGATGCTTGTGTAACAAGTTCACTAGATGATACGATAGAGCAGAGAGTCACATGTGACGCACTTGTTTATGAATATTACAGTTAATGTAAAGTTAAAGTACATTTACACATTAGCAATCACCCAATATCCGAAAATAAATATTTACACGGCATACCTACAATTAGATGATGCGATCTGATCTTTATTTTAATCATTCATTACAGCAAAACCATCTGTCATCCCCTGCCATGTTATTCTACCAAAACAAAATACCTGAATGTAGAACATTCCAGTGCGCGCGAGCGCATGCTTTCAGACAGAGTAACAACTGAACAATCCTCTATTACTTATTTTTTTGAAAAATTCAAATCATTACTCTTTAATTCACTATCCTTCTAACTCCATACTGTTTTGACGTCAATTTACAGATATCAGAAAAAGCGAAGGGCTTCAGAACCCAACGCAAATCAAATACAACTGCAGTATAAACTACCAGTTAAGAAAAGAATCTACACCGATGATGATGTCTCTTTAAACGCAATCAAGAATACTGTATGGAGACAATAAGGGATTATGATAAGTGTATGTTCATATACAACACCACTTCACCTATTTAGTTTTCATATATCCGCAGATCGTAGGTTGTTGTATTAATAATTACTACATGAATAAACAAAATTATTATTTTGCATCCGTAACGCAATTGCTACTTTATGCTAAACATCATAAAATTCATCGTGAGATTAGGTGGACCCAACTTGGGCCTGCAAAAAAATGATGATACGATCTGCTAAAGAGGCCGATTCAGATGAATCCTCTATAGCGCGACTAAAGAGCAACAACAATAAGTTGTTGAGAACTGCAGGATACATAAGGGGTTAACGCTTCTCCACGATGCATATGAGGGTGATGCATATATTTTTACAATCTATGTCTTATCATTGTATTTAAAAAAATTTATATATGTCTAATTATTTTCTTTTGCATTACCATTATTTATATGGACAGATTAAAGTTTGTCCGTTCCGGTGGTGCTGGATGCACAGGTGAGCGCGTGCATCTTTGCTTCTCATTTTTATGACTTGGTGTTCAATCTCACCAATGGCGACCAAATGCCACACAAACCCATGCCAAGAGCATGGAGCCAAACTATGATGACTACTTCCCACCAGAGCTTAATGTCTGAGTAGGAAAAAAGACGATATGGCGGCAATACCAGTACACTAATGACCATATATTGAAAACAATAATTTTTTCTATACCAAGTCAATCTGCTTTCGTGAGCATGAAAGCAATGTACCCGTTATTCAAAAGGATTTCAATCCTTACAGGTATAGTAATAATGCTTCATAATTATTCAGTCATAAGTAATGTGTATGCGTTTAATAACTTATACATATTAAATTATAACTACTTTCAACGATTTTGTCTTATAGGATGGTGTAGGTGACCTGCAGACCCCTTTGTTGGACACGGCCAAATCATCAAGATTCAGTAATGTTGCTAACATTCCGTTCAAACCTCGAAATTCACACCCTGTATACCTTAATTTTATATCATCAAAACACACAATGTTATCGCGTCTTATTTGATGTTAACTAGTCTAGTGAGTAAGTAAATAAGGCTAGTCGGGTTCCCGGCTATACGGATTGTAATCTAATATTGTCCATGTTCGGGCTCAACCACACGAAAAGCCAAGCTCGTGCCCAAGTTAGAAAGCCCAATAAGCCACTCATGGCTCAAGGTATAAATAGAACCCTCTTCACACAAGTAGAAGGGTGTTGGTTACATTATGCAAAAGTTTTTGAGTGATGTGAATCTTCCACAGTCTTTATTCTCTCTAGATGAATCTTTCACTTTCCTATCTCTTTTCTATCTTCTATTTTGCTTACATGGCGTATAGCTTAGGTTGTGAAAATGGATTAAGCTTTTGACGTATAAAAATTGTGATCATTCGCCACGGGTGGGTTTAGTTTTCTTGTATAGTATTAAGTGGTTGTTTCGTGTTTGTACTTTTTGTTGTTTTTGTTCGTTTCGTGTTTAAGTTTTTTGTTTACCAAATATGGTTCGAATATAGTGTTTTTTGTAAATGTATTGTAATCGGTATACTTTTTCGTGCTGGCTTAGACAAACGCAAGGATCGAACTAGTCATTATCTCATCACGATCAGCGGAACAAAGAGCTGTTCTTTGCTTTGGATCGAACTAAACAATTTTTCCTCCTAGACACGAACTAGCCACATTTCTTCGAGTCATCGAACGAGTCTGAAATCCAGTAATGTTCGAACAGCGACTTCCAACAAAGGGACCACACGAATAACGAGTAGTTCCTTGTTTTGATCGAACGAGTAGTTAATCTTTGTTTGAGCGAACAGCACTCCTTCAAGGATCGAACTATGGGTGAAACTAGGAGTAGCGATCGAACAAGATTTTAAATCGACAACGAGGCAAACGATCGAACGATCAACGATCGAAACGAGCAACGATCGATACGATACCTGATCGCGAACACATACGTGATCGAACAGCGTGATCGAAACACCTGTTCGAACGAGAACCGGAGAGCGAACGAGCAGAGAATCGAACGAGTGGGATCGAACCAGCGTGATCGAACCAGCGTAATCGAACGAGCGTGATCGAACGAGCGTGATCGAACGAGCGATCGAACGAGAAATATTTTTGAAAATTTGTGTGACGAAAACGGTTTCATTACACACAGCCACAAACTTTTGCGATCCGTAAGTCGTTTTCGGCCCTGACCACATCAAATCGCGAAGAAACAAATAGACGGATCACGCTGTAACCACCCTTTACTGGTTAAGGGATTTTTCGAAGCCCAAAAACATACGTTTTCTATGATTTATGACATTTTTCAGTTTTTTTGAATAATTTTTCCCGCTGATCCAATCAAATCAATTCACGGTTTTTCTTGATTTATCTGTAAATCCCGTGAAAGTACGATTCTTCTATCTCTCGGTTTAATCTAATTGTGTAAAATCTCCGTGAACGCGATACATTGATTTCAATCCACAACAACAACACACTATACCTACTTAAGACCCGAATATCATTCACCAACATCACAATGTCAAATTCAATACCAATCTGCAAAACTCAATCAAACGAGATGCTTCTTCACAAACGCTAATCTAGGGAAGGCGGAAGTCAAAGATCGCCACCAATGTTACACCGGGTAATTACTTCATGATGAAATCCAGAATCAGAGACACAGTTGACAACCAACCTAACCTGACACCATCCACTACTAGTCTCCATAATCCCTCCAATACATAATACTCACTGGGCTGCAGAACAACAGTTCCAGAGTCGCTGAAGGAATTCTGAAACAAACGATAAGAGAGGGTACTAAAGAGAGAACTATAAGAATGTATTCACAAGACATATACCAGAGATCAACATGAATGCATGAAGCAGAAGACCTTTTCAGTATTATTCGCCACCAGAAGGATAATAACGATCTCTACTCCACAGTTGATGCTATGTCCGACATGCATGTGACAAAATGTGGAAAGCCATTGACAAGGTTTGAAACAAGGTGAGAAACAAACAATGTGTCAAATCGAAACCACATATATTGGTGAGTTTGGAAATTCACATCACGAGAAGGTGAATCACTACATCGTTTACTCACCGGTTTTACAAGAAGATGAACTGAGCTTGTCCGAAATCAGTGAAATGTTACAATCATCAAGTCAAGTGTCCAGTTCTTACTATTCACTACAACACAGAATGGCAAAGGTGTGACACTTGAGTTAAGCATAGTCAAGAGCTGAAGACACACGTCCTCCTATCACAAAAGTAGACAAAGCTTTATGAACTTCTGAGCTAAAAACACCAAGAATGAAGTTCAATATATACTAACTGAAAGGACTAGCACGGTACTGCTAATCCACTTTGCACTGTTGCTCCATCAACAACCAGAGTTTACCATACCTACACAACCATCCTAACTCAAAACACTCACTTTCCACCACCATAACGCAACAGTCTACCAGAAACAGAGGAAAAAGCATTGTTACATCTTCCTGCTCTACTTATGACGCAGAACTGCTAAACGGTTACTGAAGAAGATGAAATGTCAAGGAAAAGGAGATTGACAAACTCATTCTATTAATTCTCTCTCATTCAAGAAGATCTACAAACCTACCAACAACAACCTTCGAACTTCATCAACACCAGTCGAACTACACACAAGATAATTTCTCAAGAACTAACAGAGAACTGGGTACGATAATCAAAAGGGCAATTAATGTTGCGAGGAGGAAGGGGCAAGGGAACATGTAGGTAGCTACCGGATCCCCCCCCGTTGCAACATTCTGGATCAGTGTTACAACTGCAAGGAATATGGGCAGATTTTCAAGGAATGATCAGAAACAAAACGATACAGAAAGCATTACTTCCCCAGAGCCAGCTTATCACAAGAAAGATAGTTATTAATGTAAACAAGACGAAGCTGGGTTCAGTTGATGCCAGAACAAGCTTATTGGAAGGATGATACTTGATGATGAGTCTGAAGACACAGGAATGAGAAGCACATTATATTACAGTGGCCACAACTTCAAGGTTTACACCAGATTCAGTTGGGCACTAGTCAGACCATCTTTTATGATTATCCAATGTATAAAGCTCCGTCGATGATAGTTCTATTCATCGTAGACTCCTGGGGTCACTATGCATAGTGACACAGAAATCTCACCTTCTACTAATTTTGAGGAAAATTTTCTGCACAGGAAGTTGAAAAAGATCCAATCGCAACCAATTCTTGGCTATGGAGAATCTTTCAAGAGAGACAGATTACTATCAAAGGGTTCTTATATACATCGAAGCTTAATTCACATATTTTATTCCTCCGTTGGTCAATTTAGAGTGATGCGGATTAAGAAGTTGCTTTTCGAAAGATCTAACCTGATACATCCGTGATTTCGAAGGGAAATGATCTTCTCACAGGTTCTTCGTGGCTACCAGATTTGTATTCCATTTACTCTTCAACAGTCAATCTTCTCCCATCCAATTTGCTTATGGCTAAATCAACATCGTCTCAAGCTTGGTTATGCATCGTCGTCTATCGCATTAAACTTGACAACAAAGCCCGGAATCATCTTGCATTCAAGAATAATATTGTGAAATGGCCTTCCAAAGCTGAATCGTCAAAAGATCATCAGTGTTCTCTTGTGAGTTGGGAGAAAAGCAAAAAGCGAAAGTACTTCTTATTACAACTAAGACTACCCCGAGACTTCAAAAAAACAGGTACAACTTCTACACATGACATATAGTGGTCCAATCGTGCTAGAAGCATTAATAGGAACAGAAATATGTTCTTGTAATTGTTGATGACTTCTCATCCGATATACTTGGAACCCAATTCTACAATCGAGTCCAAAACGAAACACCTGGAGTTCTCATTGACTTCTCACTCTAAAAAATGTCTACGTCCACAAAAAAAAAACAAAAAAAACAAAAACAAAGAGACTTCATCTCAAGTGACAACAATTTGAACTGACAAACAGTGCAAAAGACGACATTTCTTAATAAATCTCATCATGCATACTTTAGCGCAAGAAGAGGGAACTTAGACAACCGAAAACGTCAACTGCTAGCGATACACCTGAACAAAACGCAGTCCGAAAGACGAACCGTACGCTTGCTTCGAGGCAAGCACGAACAATGCTAAGCGCCGCTAAAGAGTTCTCTGTTCTTCGGGCTGACAGCAATTGCAAACAGCAATGTTTTACTCAAAACCAGAGTTCACTATAGAAAAATTGAATTTCTGTAATTCTCGCGACATGAGACACAACACCATATCTTATCAATCAATGCCCGGAACCGTCGACAATCTTCACATCTTTGGTTCTCATATGCTACATCATCAGAGAAGGTGAAATCATTGATAAAAATGAAGGAAAAGGTGATGCATGGTATTTTTGTTGGGTATTCTACCACGTCAAATAGGCTACAGGATTTAACAAGAGAACAAGAATAGATATTGAATCATTCATAGTCAACAAAATTTGATGATTGCTCAAATGCGTCAAAGATCACTCACTTTCTGACCCCCTACCCACGTGGTCAATCAAATGGTACATGAAACAGACAGTTAAGTCCGGTCCCACACAAGTCAAAGAAAATGTTCCACAGTATGCTGAGACAGTAACACGTCAATGAGCAGTGAATTGCTTAAAATAGATTCCGATGTTCAATGAATTACTCATGGAACTTCTCAGTTGTGTCAAACACTCGTATCCGCTGTACATACTGCTGATAATCCGGAAAAACGTCAACAACACTAACAACAACTCACACTATCTCTACATCAACCGATGTTGCAAATCAACCCTCCACTGATACATCCACTCAACACATCCAAACTCCCTCTCAAGTAACCAATTGTCACTAGCACACTTACAACATTATTCAAGCAGCGCCGCGCAAATACAGAAAATGCACAATTTGAACGACGATGAATAAACTCACAATCTTCAGTACACCGGTACAAAATCAAGGGGGAGACATCGTCTCGCGACAGAATGTGATATATCGTCAAACATGCATACTTTCTATCAACACCATCCTCAGCACAACGTTGGACAAAAGATCACCATGTAGAACACTCAGATAAATCCTTCTCAATCAGTTAGTGAACAAGACTCAGCAGAAACAGATGGCGAGATTTGTATGTTCGCGTGACTCACCGTGAGTCGATACCGAAACCAAAGAACATCAAAGAAGCCATGGCTGATTCTGCAAGAATTGAATCATCTCAGGAACGAACTTCATCACTTTGATCGAACTAGATGTATGGGAATTACGTCGACACCCACTCATTGCAAACATGTCATTAACTTAAAGTGGCTCTGCGAAAAACAAACAGTGATGACGAAAATACTATCAACCGCAACAAAACTGTCTATGTGGCTAAAGGGACAAATGCCTAAAAGGAAGGAACTGAGTTCGAAGAATCATTTGCTACCTGTTGCACCGAGAATTGAGGTCTTTACACTGTTCATTGCGTATGCTGCGCGCGACAAATCTTTTACAGTGTACCAAATGGACTTAAAACAGCATTCTTTACGGACCTCTAAAAGAATAAGTGTACGTAACCCAACCAGATTCATTGTGCGAGCGCGCGATATCAATCCTGACAAAGTTTACCTCTAAACGAAAGCATTATCAATGACTCTAACAAGTCACCAAGAGCTACATGAATTATGAAACTCATTTCCTCCAACTTACCAGTATCCAACGGAATTTTCTCCAATGAGGTTCTATTATCCGAATCTCAGTTCATTAACTAAACATTGGAAAGACATACTGCTTTTTGCAAATTAAGCGTTGATTGACATAATTTTTGGCTTCTACCGAACCCAAAACTTTCAAAACATTTGAAAACAATTCAACAGCAAGTTTATATGTCTATTTATGGAAGATGAAAAATTCTATTTTAGAATTCAGATCCACCAATCCCCCGTGTATCTTTATAAACCAAGCTAAGTATGGCTCAAGAGAAACTAAAAGCATGGTATACCTCATGTGATAGCATGGTACACCAATGCTACAAAACACCTTGATAGCTGACTTGAGTTGGTACTTCCGTCGACCAGACGAAATATCGTAGTAATGGCGTAGCAACTCATGTACCTAAACAGCAAGTAGAACCAGATTTGTACATTCAACATGTTATTTTGCTCGCTATCAAGCGAAACCGACTGAGAAACATCTCCGCTGCGGTAGAACTATTACTTTCGGTACCTTAAAAGACTCATTAACATGGGTCTCATGGTATCCTACGGACACCGGTTACGAACTACTGCTTTTTTCAGATTCGTATCACGCGGCTGTCTCGTTTCACGAAGAGCCATCTGGTGGCATACAATTTCTAAGAGTGGTGATAAGTTAGTCACTGGTCCATCCAAAAAGCAACTGCACTTCAATGTCTTCAGCAGAAGCCGAGATATGTGTCTTTTCTGCGTGCTGCGCACAGCACAGTTCTATGGTTGAGAACAATCACTCACAACATTATTATGGCTTCATCACATCTTGACAAAATACCTTATTATTGTGACTCAAAGGGCAGCCATAGCATGTCGTGCAATCCAGTCCAACATTCCCGTACCAAGCACAATCGATGTCACAATATCATTCATAAAGAATAGGTTTCTGAAAAAAGGGTAATTGGTATGAATTATTCTTTGCGTCGGAACTGAATATACAGTTTAACCTAGACTTGCTTCACTACAAGACCAATATCGAAGATAGAGGTTTTAAGTCTCTTTGTCAAACAACTCGTTATGAGATTTGACTCCAGAAAAACTGGAGGTTCTGGCACAATGAATCTGCTTGATCGCATCAAACATCATTTGTAAATATTTTTATTCTCTCTATAATTTGATTTTAAAAATATTTGAAAAAGAAAATACAAAAATATAAAACCAACAAAAAGAAAACTACGAAAAAATAAAAAACCTAGAAAACCAAATATAAAACAGAAAATTTCAAAAATACCAAAAACGAATCTTCTCGACAATTCACATTGGATCCGATCCAACATTCTACGTTCTTCCTAGAAAATGCGTTGATTAACAATCGACACGAGGCGGTGTAAATGAAGTTCGAACAAGGGAGTTTCAAACGCATCTCAAAACTATAGTCCATCTATCACAAATTACTTTTCTTCGAAGACCTTATGTAAAATATTCATGCATACTCGGTCCCAAGAATGTAAAAGGGCGCGAGATGTAGCGCGCTTCAGTGCGCTTACTCTAAATAAACTAAAGTCTTCTAAACATGTTTTATTAAAATTAGTTGAACATTCATTTATTCAAAAAGAACCTTTCAATGTCAAATCATGTCAAACCAATATAAACTTTGTGGCTTTTTCCCATAAAAAGTGGTACACTTGTTAAAATTGTTGTTCAACACTCCCATCCTTGCCGCAAATAAATTTTCAAGAATTGTCCGTCGTAAACATGTCATTTTATGTAATCAATTTCTAGGGTAGCTTGTTTTAAAACAAAGCCTTTTAGAGATTGCTGGATACATCCACATAAATGTTCGAAATGTTTGAATGTATCGCTAATACACACAACACACAGAAATTAAAAATGTGGAAAAACTTATAATGATCAATTATTCATATACATTGTTCACTAAGGCATCTCAAACCGTTTTCAAACATCATATTGTGGCTGTCATATCATTTTTTTCATTCCAATGTCACGTTTTAAAAGAGTAAATAATGGTATCCCGACATATACAGTAAGAAAGGACATTGTTGAATCTAAATTCATAGCAATGATGCATGATATAATCTTTTTTCCCCATTGAAATTTTCATGTCAAATTTTAATCAATTGGTATTTATCAAATACAAATTGTTTAATCTATTTAAAACAAGGGGACGAAAATGTTGAACACAAAAATTATATAATACGGAATTGATTCTTTAAGACCTCCTTAAAGTTGCAAACTCGTCCTGTCATGTGCTAAACAATTTCGAATCTCGGACCACATTGAAGGAGGACGTATCTCGAAAATAACAATGTCAAGAAACATGGTTTTATGGAGATATGATCCTCACTACGCCCAACAACCTTATTAATTATCACACGATTCTGAGTCATACAAGGTGAGTTAGGTTAAGGTATACATCCTACTATCCAACCAGAACCGGAGCAGATCTACCCAAGGACACTCCATTAGTTTAGAACTAGCAGTCCTTAGATATGATCTGGAGAATGAAAGTGTATACAAAGGGAAGAAGCCAGACTAGATAAGCATCAAACACTGGAACAATCACAACAAGGTGTTAGACTAATGACTGTCTTGGTAAGCGCATTGAAGGGTTGAAGAAATAAAAAATAAATGTATGGTATAAAGGGTTGGAAACAAAGCAGCCCTCACAAACAAACTTAGAGTTCAAGAAACCGGTCCAATAAATAACTATCAAAATCCACAAATATGAATTTGTTGATATTGACAAGACAACATCATGGACCCAGTGAGGCAATGCACCACCCTTCAAATTCCCATCCATTCGGATTTCTCTCAAAGAAACTTTGCGTACTCATTTGTCACGGAGATATCACACGTTATCTTATTGACATCATCCTCCATATTTTTGATAGTAGTGAAGATATGGCAAGTCTGCTCCACGTCCGATTGCTAAGAACCAAAAGTGCACAAATCGAGTCTAGCAGCCAAGAAGAGATCAAATATAACATCTCTCATTAGGACACAATGTCAAAAATACACTTGCTGACACACCGATAAAGGTTCACAAGTTGAGCGCGCGCGCGCTGCGATGTCCTACGAATTATCCTTGAGATCTGCCAGAAACATCTGAGTGATACTTAAGTATTCACAGATGAAGATGGAAATCCTGACTTGAGCAACATCAAACAAGCACTTGGTAGTGGAACAAATTGCAAGATTCAATATGAATCAAGCTTGTGATAACTGGAACACAATTTTTGAGGTCCAGTAAATGAATTGACGACTCAATCAAAAGATAGTAACTAACTGATCCTCCTTACCGTGTTGTCTTCTTTGAGACGTTCCGGTAATGCGAACTATCAAGCACGGTGATTAATCTAATACATATCGTGTTAGAAGATCCTACGCTTTGCGAGCTGAAAACTGCAACGAGATTCTTGTAATCTACCTGATCACAGTATAGATTTATACTTATAAAACGTGAAACCGAGGGTTAATGCAACCGAAAGTCAGATAAAGACAATCCATATTCATCCTTTATATTGGCTACCTGTCTTATTTTCAGGTTATAGACGACGGTGTTGCCAGCTCATTTCAGAAGTGCGGATTCATAAACCACATGCCATACCAGCTTGTCAAAGTCAAGCATGTTCAAACTCAATGGAATATATTATAGTTTCTAAGCTTGCCCCCACCATCAACGAGCCTCAAGTCAAATAAAGAATCATCATTGAGAGATTGTTAGACTTATAATCACATCAGGTCAAACAAGAATGCTAACAAGTAAGAGTAATGTTAGGTCAAGACGCACAACTTGCGAATCAAGACAGTCCAAATCAAGATGATTCAAGTCAAGGAGATGATGCAAAGATAAAATCTCAACAACTCTAAGTCAATTATAAAGTCTCAAGAGTCCAAATATAACACACACAGCATGAATGAACAAGCCATTACAAACAGACAAGACCAAAACAAGGCAAAAGCATAAACGACCCGTCAAAAGTCACATCCTCACGTCATCGATGGTACGGAGCGATGTGAACGAAAAACCTCAACATTTGGCGGGAATTGTTAGCCCTTAATTTTATATAAGACCGCAGAACAATAATGTTATACGGATCTTATTAGATTAACATAGTCTTGAGAGCGCGGTCAATATGTCCTAGTCCCGGGTTTCAACGGGCTATGGATTGTAATCGAATATTGTCCTGTTTCGGACTCAAAGCCAAGATAGCCAAGACCCGGCCCAAGTTTAGTAAAGCCATAAAGCCACTCATGGCTCAAGGTATAAAAAGAGACCCTCATCACCACATGGACAAGGGTGTTTTTACCACACTTGCATAGTTTGTGTGTATGTGTAGTATCTTCCACCTCATTTATTTCTCTCTAATAATCAATTTCACTTTCCTTATCTCTTTTCAATCTTTATTTTAGCTATTGGAGCGCGAGCGGCTTTTTGTGAAATTGATTAAGCTTTTGGATAACACCCCAACTGCTGATCGTACTAACTCGAAGGAAATGAAAACACAATACAATAAGTGAAGTGCTCCAAGAGACACATTAAATGATGGCGAGAGAGATTACAGGAATTGGCAAAAGGAACAATCTACGACACCACTTTGATGATAAATAAAAAGCCAGCAGTAATTTAGCAAAAAGAAACCAAGGACAAATCATGTCAAATTAGAACACTAAAGATTGATCTACCAGTACGAATTTCCCCTTGCAACACCTTGCAATTTAAGGCGCTTTGTAGCTTTTGGTAAAATGGTTTTATTAGAAGCAATATATATAGTCTGATTGTTGGGTTTTTTCAATAAGGATTGATGGTTTTACAACCTTTGTGTAGCTTGAACAAAGCGTTTTGGCTATTTGGGATTTGAAACAGAAACAGTAATGATAATTATTTTCATTGATAATGGTCATAATATACAAGTTTGTATATAACTTAGCACTTATCTATATAATTAACTTTATGAAAAATTGATCTACCTGAATCTTTTGAAAAGATCAGCCAAGCAGGTAATAAGATGTTCACATTTGTTTGCACTTATGGAGTGTAACTATCATTTATAGACATTAACAACTGTCTGGTTGCTGTACAGGTTAAACTCAAATATTAATTTAGAACACACAATATCATGTGCTTGAAACATGGAGGTAGGCCAACATAAATGCGCAAGGCTATGATGGGGATCTTCAATCTGCACAACGAAAACAATATAGTTATCTAATACAATAATTTCTAAAGTTAAACACCTAGCTTAAAGAAGATACAAACATAAGCTCACCCACCCAATAAACAAGAACACATAACAACACCAAAAACATAGAACTCACTACAAATAGTGCAAAAACAAAGTTAATCAAACAACATAACACTCACACCAGGGCTGACCAAAAACTAACCCAAAACACATTAAAGCTATGACATTGGAACATCACATCTTCCTGACTAACTCAACCTTGAGCTAATTATTGCGCAGACAACCCCACATTCTAACATTGGATCATTGCATAAGTTTATACATCTACCCATGCAGCATGAAACCAAAGTCAAAAACAGATAACCTGGAACACATCAATTTGCAGCAAGCAACCAACATCGAACACACACAGAACGAATAACTGAACTCGAATATATAACCTATGACACGGCGCCACACATAAGGAACTGGAACCACACTGCATCATGAAGCTGCAATATTTGAAACCACACTGAAGCATAGAGCCCAACTGCACTGACACAAATGATGATTAAAAACGGCACATATTCCTACGCACATTCCATAGATGCCGGGAACCATTCTGTCAAGACACACACACAATAACAGACAACATAACAAACGGCCTGTACACTGTCAGTACAGAACCAAACTCAGTAAATATTTTTTATGTGGTAATCTGTCGCATATAATGTTTATTTATAAAGACTTACACACACACACACACTTATATCAACAAATACAAAACTGTGTTTGTTCATTATCTATTAAAAGTTTACATCACAAACAAACAATGTTCAATAAACACATATAAAAGAAACTTTTGATACAATAGATTAGTGATCACTGTTAATGATAAAGCATATTGAAGTACAAGCGGTTTCAAGTGCGAATCCTTAAGGTAATAAAACACTCATGTATGATATATCTGTTAAAGTAACTTTACTTATAAAATTATAAAAATAATATCAGTATTGTTGCTTTTTAGATATGTTTTATTTTATACTAAAAATTAAAATATGTTGAAATTTTTTTACCATAAGATTACAATGTATCAGACTTTTTCTACAAGTTATATAAATCAAATGATAATGTAACAAACATATCTTTTTTAAAATTTGAATATGCATTGTAATCTACATTTAAAATTTAAATAATATCCACAAATAAACCTTGAATTTGTAACAAACCATGACAGCTATAAATAGTCAACTGTAAATAGTTAATCAATCCGCATAACCCTTATTCTTCAAACATGAGCTGACCCCAAACCCGATACAATGTTCGTTCTTTAGTATTTACATCTGATTATAGTTTTTCCACCATCATTACTTTGAAATATAAGTTTTTGTATATATGTTCATGTTTATTGTTTATGAATTTCGTTGCAGGAAATCAAACAGGAAGCAGTAACAAAAACAACCTGTCCATCCATTAACAATGTAGCCACCCCTTCATTGTTTTGTCAACGATGAATGAGTACTAACTACACTACATATAAAATTACTACTTATAATTGTTACACTTCTTTTTTGCGAGAACTTTACTAATTTAACACTTCAGGACGTATCCGTGAGACTAAAGCGTCCGTAGGCTATCCCAAAAATGGCCTTTTTTCAACAAAAAACACGGTTCACAAATAAGTTGTTGACATAATTGATGAGTATAGTGTCTGTCATAAAAACCACTGGTCTATGTATCTTTATTTCTGTTATGTGATGCCCTTAAGTAAATCAAAAAAAAAAATGAGGCTTTTAAATTCTTCTTCATGATTTACTACATAATTGATATTTGAACGATACACTTTAATTAGAACACAAACTTTTCAACATCAAAAATTTAGGGTTTTCCTAATGACGAAATCATAACATAAAATGCAATGGTAGAATCAAGTAACATATAGTCAACAAAAATCAAAATAAGTTTTATACTTCGAGTTGAAAATAGGCTCTATACATAAACCTTGTGGGGAGAATGTTAAGAAAATAAAAAACCCACATTCATAATTGTTGAGCAGTGTGAGTATGACAGATTAGACGCAGAACGCAAAACCTCCTCACGCATGGAAAATGTCCAAGTAAACTTGAACAGTTCGAATGTGAACTTTTAATGAAGATATCAATATTGCGATTGTAAACTTTAGTTTCATCACATTATGACATAAAAATCTATACTTTATCTGTAAGGGTAAAACAAATAATCACAATATAGTTTTGTTTCCAAAGTACCTTTTAAACCTAAAAGTTCCAGTTTATTACTTTAAATACACCTTCACTTATATAACATGAACACTTAATGTTTATGTTCTGTTTTTATATACTTTTCATAAGCAATCTACAACAAAGATAACATAAAACAAGCTATACAAAAACAATAACAACAAGTACAAATAACGTGATTATATTTGCGTCGCCTGTAATGACCTTAAGCTCCCGCCAAGCCCAACGTGCAACCCCAGGCAGCCGCACACCCGGGCCTTGAGAAACTAGCAAGAGTCCAATAAAGAAAATAAAAAAAAAACATGTGTCAAGGAGAGTATCAAGTGTTGAGATTTGGTGATATCATGTGTTGTGATCCACTACCTTATTTCTTGTCATTTCTCTTCAACCATTCCTTCCATTTTACAGTATTTTTTTATCTTCTCAAAATATTCTTTTACTGTTTTTATTCTTCCTCTATTTGGGGTACATTAACTTTATGCATATATTTAAAGCTTAAATATGATCCAAATTACATTAAAGTTATATAAACTTGTGTCTTAGGGGGTGTTTGGGATTTGGCTTATATCAAAATAATTATTCGAGTTGAACGCATAATCAATAATCAGTCTGTAAAACAAAAACGATGTTTTAAACATGTATGTGATTTGGATTTGATTATAGCTTTTTTATATCGCAATAATCAATAATCATATTTTTTTGTGTTAGGTATATCAAAATTATTTTATGACTTTGAAGTTACATTACATAAATAAACATTCTTGTATCAGAATCAAATTTGTTATAACCCATGTATGATTTAGCGCGACATAATCTTATAAATATTAACATCACTAGTTTTTATTAAAAACTATTAAAAAACTTATTAATTATTATATAAGTAACAGAAAGAGGAACAAAGGGTCAGCTTTAATAAAATCATTTGAGCAATTACGAGCTAAAAAGGTATCAGATACTTGTACTTTATCAAGATAAAGGAAGAGGTAGATGTGAGTAAACTTTGATAAATTGCAAAACTACGTATTTGGCGCAGTAGTTCCATACCTGCTTTTGGTTTTGACGTTCAGGCATTCAAAACGTGAAATAATTGATTATCATATCCATAAATACTATCCAAACACTTCCAAACACTTTTTCTTAGATTATTGTGTTCCCATGACGTGATAATTAGATAAGTAGCTCACAAACGCAAAGCCAAACACCCAACATATTCGTTTGAAAGGATTATAGCATGGGTCAACCAATAATTTCTTTTATATAGGTAGTTTTTGTCATATTTGAAGTGGCTTATTTTTGATAGAAAATCAATTAACTTTTATTTTAGTAAACATTTTAAGGAAACCGATATTTCTTTCCAACTCATATTTCTAAAATATTATTCTAACAGTGTGTGTTGTGAATTGACTGGAATACGATAAATGAGTTACCGTATTCCTCCTGTAAACATTTGTGAACTCTTGACAAGTAGCATTAGGAAGTTAATTAAGAATTATTTCAAGATTACTATCATGATACTCGCGCAAAACAGCGATTTAGAGGGCACTAAAATCAAAAAACTAAAAATTACTAATAAAAATATATCAAAATGGATGTTGAGTTAAAGAGCACAATTTTTTTAAAAATATGATGAAATTATATTATAAAAAAAATAAATAGATAAAAAGATATTTCAATTTAAAAATAAATGTGGTTTTTTAATTAACAAGTGACAATTTCATAAAATGAGATGAATGATCAAGATTGCACATCTTTATATTTCCATAATAAGTAAATTTAAAAGTTTGAATTTTTCAGCCTTTCTAAAAATAAAATATCATAAATACTTAAAATATAGTATAGATATAGAATATAAATATAGCATTACTCAAAATTTTATTATTGATCAATAGTATATTGACCAATGTTATAACCTCTTAAAACATTCTTATAAGTCCTAATGATGTATGTTAGGATTTTACATTAGACAATTGACCTATTTCATTAGACATATGACCTATTTTATCACAATCCAATCTTCATTAGGAGGATAATAAGGAACAAAGGTAAAAAATATACTAGTATATCATTTTCCTAAAAATTTATGTGATAATAGTTGTAGTAAAGTTTCATTCTATACTTAATAGTTTAATAAATAGCCATGCTTGATTTCTGCAAGCAAAGAGCAATTATAGGGTCAACATTCAACATGGTTGAAAACTTGACAGCCTTCTCAAAATCAGTAAAATCATCAAGATTGGCAATGGCATTCTAATTATGGACAAGCAAAACATTGAGGAGCTTTATGAAGCTTGCTCATGAAAAAAGCTACACCATAACATGATTGTGTCGTATAAGTCCCTTCATACACAAGCCACATTTATGTTTATTTTTCTTATGTGTATTGGGAACTATCATCATCATCATCATAACCATTCATGCATACCCAAATTCATTCCCAACATATTTTCTAGGATTGAAAGAAACGAAAGTAAATTTCCAAAAAGAACGTACTTTTTTTTGCATAATGGAAGCGTGTAATCATATTGATAACAAACATGGCAAAAGATCAAGATTGATAATGAGTGTTTCAATTCTATATACATTATACATTTATAATATATAATGTATCTTAAAATTTTTAAGTTTACACACTTTCTATTATTAGTAATTATTGAAATAAAATTTAAACTACACTAATTGCACATTAAATTGTATGTTACAATTATAAAATATAGCTAATATAATGAATTTAATATATTTATTGTTAAAATTAATAATATTTTAAATTTGCATGTAATATGACATTAATTTTTCGCAGTCTTACAACACAAACACACAATCTCTAAAAAATATCATCCATTATTTGAACATCGTTAAACAATATCCGCCAAAAAACATACAATCAGAAGATCGTTAAACAATATTTGCGTCAGAATTCGCTGCTTTGCGCGGGGTACCAAGCTAGTATTTTATTAATATATGTTCAAAAAGCGAAAGCAGGTTTTGAAAAAAAGTTTTGCTACAAGGGAATTGTTGACATATATGCCCGGAAGATCCATATTCAGACGACACATACAAAGTTGAAGGATATGTTTTCGAAGGGCAAAAAACACACTTTAACCAGAAGACCCTTTAATCTAGTGGTACGTACCAAGGACCTAAGGTACGCCGACATTCTCAGATTTCACGTAATATTGTCCTCTATGGAGACACGATGCCTGACACTTATACTATTGGTAGTTCTGCTCGCCAACCCCTAGGTGTCAGGAACAATGCTCGAATAGTAGAACCAAACAGTATCCTTGGCACTATAAATACGTCCAAATCTACTCGAATGCAGGTAGCATTTACTCGACTCTCACTCGTATTTATTACTTGGCCTTACGGCTTGTACCCACACTTACTCTCACGCCAACGCTTGATCTTAGGGTCAAACCCATGATGAGGCTAACACGTTTCTCTCTTATATATATACAGACATCTGAAGGACCTTGTCACGTCAAGTCTGAAGAAGTTCCTCGCTTTCGACCTAGCAGCAAAAATTTACTTCAAGAGGAGCCAAATATAATCATCTTGATAACAAGTACGTCAAAACGTTAAGATCATGACGACTTTCTACTCTTGACCTAAACGATCATCGACGTGTCTTTTAATAGTGTATTCACTTCTTGTTATAGTTTTTGTTCGTATCAACCTTTAGTCGATTTTTACTTTATTGCGTTGTTCGAATTGTCTTCTTTCAGTTTTAGTTCCCAAGTTCGATGGTTTCCACACAACAGCTTTAGTCACTTATGTTGTTTCAATCAACATTTACGGGTTTGGACAAGCA
>BQNB010036921.1:32614-49796 GCA_026074375.1 Tanacetum coccineum | reverse complement strand
TCTTGTGTTGAAAACTATGAAGGCCTTAGAAACAAGTGAGTATCTAAGAAGATAACCATCATCAGCTTTTTCATCAAACTTTCCTAAGTGATCTTTATGATTATGGATGTAAACTAGACATCCAAATACATGAAGAAAGTTAATATTTGGGATTCTCTTACGAAAAATTTCATAAGGATTTTTTAGATGTCTTTTCACAATGGTGGATCTGTTTTGAGTGTAGCATGCAGTGGCTACAGCTTCAGTCCAGTATTGTTTTGAGAAGATAGATCCTGAAAGCATTGTTCTTGCAGCTTCTATGAGGGTTCTATTTTTTCTTTCAGCAACAACATTTTGTTCAGATGTGTAGGGAGAGGAAAAGTTTTGAGAAATCCTTTTTTCATCACAGAAGTTGACAAGGATGCTATTTCTGAATTCAGTACCATTGTCATTTCTGAGTTGTTTGACTTTGATGTCATTTTGATTTTCAACTCTTTTGATGAAGGACATGATGGTTTCAGGTGCTTGACTTTTCTTCTTCAAGAAGTATACCCAAGTGTACCTTGAGTACTCATCAACAATGACAAGGGTATACTTTTCATAGTTAATGGACCTAGGAGTTAAAGGTCCAAATAAACCCATGTGAAGAAGATGAAGACATTTCTTGATAGAAGATGTATGTTTTGTTTTGAAGCTGGCCCTGTGATGCTTTCCCTTTCCACATGATGAACATGGTTTGTCCTTTGAGTAGACAATTAAGGGAAGACCAATAACAAGATTTTGTTTGGCCAATTTGTTGATTGTTTTAAAGTTTAGATGAGCAAGTCTTTTATGCCAAAGCCAGTTGAGAATGTCAGAAGCTTTGGCAAAGAAACAAGATTCTTGAGCAGAAGATGTCATGTTAAGAACATATACATCTCTTACTCTTGGAGCAATCATTACAACTTCTTTGTTGGAGTTGAAGATTGTTCCTCTTTTCTCATCAAACTAAACAATATATTTAGCATCACAAAGTTGACTGATGCTAATTAAATTGTACTTAAGACCATTTATAAATGCTACCTTTGTGAAAACTATACCATTACATTTGATATAGCCAAAACCTTCAGTTGTGCATGTAGAGTCATCTCCAAACACTACCTTAGGTCTTGGCTGTTCCACATAGGGTGCTGAGGATGGTTCATTTATTATGACACATTTTAATTTTTCATCTTTGAATGTGGATTTTGACCTCAAAATTGTTTTGATAGTCTTTGGTCCAGAAACATGTTCAGCACCATTCAACTTCTTCAGTGGAGGAAGAGGGGTGCTACATATTAAAGATTCATCAGCTGAATCATAATCAGTCGTTGAACAGTCAGTGACAGCAACTAGAGGATAATTTGTGTTTCTTTGTGACTCTGCTGGGAGTATCCTACCAGTATCATGATTTGGCAAAATAAAACCTTCAACTTCAGACAACCAGGGTCTTTCAACTCCAGGTATGCACACACTTGTGTCATCAGCTGAAGATTTTACAAAGACTAGGTCTTTTTGCTCAGAACTGGAGGGATCTTAAGTGAGTTGATCAACTCCTAGAATTCTCTTCTTTTGAGAGGGGATTTGTTCACTGATACACTAATTTACTTTATTAGAACTGTTAAGCCATGTTTCAGTGATTGATGTTAGCTTTTTCAGTTTTGTTCTTAAGTTTTTATTCTTTTTGAGAATCTTAGTGTTTACATGCTGCATGGTAAGAAAATCAAGTTTTGCTTATTTTAATACTAAACTATGTTCTTTGCATGTATTCAGTTCTTGAACAAGATCTCTATGTTTTGACAAAAGATTATTTTTTTGTTCTTCAACATAATTTAGATCAATACACAAATAGTCTAGATAGGTTTTTCTATCATCATTATCTTCCATTTCAAGAAGAGTGTGTACCTTTCTTATGGAGATCTTTACCTATTCACCATTTCTGACACCTTCTTTGCTGACAGCATCATTATCTTCAGCTAGTGCCATGAGTACTTTAACCTCCACCATCTCATTGTCATATGATGACACTTCTTCTTCATCCCATTCATAGGCTTCAGCGATAAGACCTTTGTTCTTAACTATTGAGGCTTTCGAAGCTGAAGCACTTGAACTCAGGAGAGCTATTTTAGCCTTAACTTTGTTGCATTTGGCTTTAAAGTTCTTGGTAGGCCTTAGTTCTGGTTTGTGCTGAGAGGAACTGAGAGGTTTTGGTTGAAAGGGAGACTGATACGAAGGACCTGAAGTTTTTGACCATCAGCCTCTTGCAAAATGACCATTCTCGCCACATTTGTGGCATTTAGTTTGGTCAGTTGCTTTTGCACTGCTGAACCTTTGAGTACCCTTTTTGAAGAACCTTTTAGACTTGGCTAAAAGGGCTCTTGCTTGATATTCTTCTTCTAGGTCATTCAAGTACTCATGACTGCTTCTTGTATCCTCTTCATCATCAGGACTATTTTGAAAGTCCTGGACAATAGAGGTAGAGAAGAAAGCAGTTGACAGAGGTGTTGCAGAGACAAGAGATTTGTTCTTTTCAGTCTCATAAATACTGTCTATTAAGTTTCCTTCATATTTGAGTTTACCAAATAGAGAAGCAAGCTCATAATCTTTCACATGATTTGTGTTTCTGAGACTTTGGCAGAATCTTAGCCACTTCTTTGGTAACTCATTTATAAAACCAGTATTTATTTCAAGCTTTGAAAGTTTGATGCCATTATTTACTAACTCATTCATCAAAGCTTTTTATAGAAAGTTTGTGTTAATGTTTTACCTTCTTTGAATTTGAAGGTTTTATAACACAACTTTAGGTCTATGAACCTACTTTCTTTCACATCAGAGGGGCCCTCATGATACAGTATCAGGTCATCCCAGGTTGATTTAGCTGTTAAGCAGTTTATGACAGAATTCATTTGGTCATCTGGAAGGACAGACATGATGAGACTTTTGAGTCACTGGTCTAAGTTAGCAGCCTTTCTCTCATCTGCAGTCCATTGTCCTTCTAGCTTCCTTTGACCAGCTGTCATGGGGATAAAAGGACAATTTTTGATGATGTTTTCAAATTGAGGTTCACTACCAACGATGTGGCACATGAACCTCTTTTTCTAGTTGGTGAAAATTTTCACCTCTAGTACAGGAGCGGCATTTAGCTGGCCACCCCTATATTCAAGAGTCTGTGGTACTTCTAACCAGGGTCTTTCAGCACCAGGTATGGACACTTTTATGTCATCAGCTGAAGATTTTACAAAGACTAGGTCTTTTTGCCCAGAACTGGACGGATCTTCAGTGAGTTGATCAACTCCTATAATTATCTTCTTTTAAAAGGGAATTTGTTCATTGATACACTGATTTACTTTATTAGAACTGTTAAGCCATGTTTCAGTGATTGTTGTTAGCTCTTTCAGTTCTGTTCTTAAGTTTTTATTCTCTTTGAGAATCTTAGTGTTTACATGCTGCATGGTAAGAAAATCAAGTTTTGCTTGTTTTAATACTAAAAGCTGTTCTTTGCATGCATTCAGTTCATGAACAAGATCTCTATGTTTTGACAAAAGATTATTTCTTTGTTCTTCAACATAATTTAGATCGATACACAAATAATCTAGATAGGTTTTTCTATCATCATTATCTTCCATTTCAAGAAGAGTGTGTACCTTTCTCATGGAGATCTTCACCCATTCACCATTTCTGGCACCTTCTTTGCTGATAGCATCATTTTCTTCAGCTAGTGCCATGAGTACTTTAACCTCCACCATCTCATTGTCATCTGATGACACTTCTTCTTCATCCCATTCATAGGCTTCAGTGATGAGACCTTTGTTCTTAACAGTTGCGGCTTTGGAAGCTGAAGCACTTGAACTTAGGAGAGCCAGTTTAGCCTTGACTTTGTTGTATTTAGCTTCAAAGTCCTTGGTAGATCTTAGTTCCTGGTCTTGAGCTAAGAGGAATACTGGGAGCGTTTTGGTTGAAAGGGTGATTGATATGAGGGAACTAAAGTTTTTGACCAACAGTCTCTTTGTAAAATTCCATGGCAACAAAGTGAGTTTTAAAGAGATATATATGAACAATATAAAGAACAAGTTTAAAACACAAAGAAGTAACTTTTCAACGTATATGTTCTTATTAGAATCAAATAAAGAATCTATGACACACCTTGCTTGCGGAATAGCAAGGTGGTTGAATGACAATTGGGGTGTTATCTCCTTCGAACTTAATCTCTAACCAAAGTTATGAGAGTAAGAAAACAAACAACTTAACTCAAACTGAAGCTTCAGCTTCAACAGTTATGTTCTGTTTGTTTGAGAGATAAATGAACTCTTCAATGTGTTTCACATTAATTGGAAGAGATAACATTTACTCTGGCAATCCTTTTCCTTTTATAGGCAAAAGGATTAGGGTTTACAAGTTAACCTAGTACGCGTGTCATGCATTCAATGGGTGGTTGAGATACCATTTAATGCAGACGTGCTCTAAAGTACCAGGTACAGTCCTTTAAGGAAAGTTGTTGTACTTCTATACCAACTTTAGAAGTAACATTTCCCAAGGAGATTACTTTATTCCTTTTGACATAAAGCAATCTTTTTCTCGTATTGTAAACCTTCTAGAAGTGAAACATTTCGTTTCAATCTTCTGTTAAGGAGATAGACATCGTTCAGCTTAGAATTGTCAACCAAGCTGAACTGAAGCTCTTGCTAAGGTCTTGTCTTCAGTTTCTGTACCGCCACATAAACTGAAGTGAAAATGATCTTGTTCTTCTAAGTACCCGAAGAACTGGAGCTGAAGCTTTCCTTCAGCGACTCAAACTGAACATCCTTCAGTTTAACTATTCCGTATCTTTTATAAGTTTAAAAAATCACATCATTTTAGAGTTTTCAATAAATTTGATTTTATAAAAAAAATTGGACCATTCAGGTCGTTTAATTTTGACACGTAGGCAAAATCATGCGATCTGATTGGTTAGAAAAAGTCCAATTTGATCAAAATTAAAAACTTTGGTGGGGAAAAAAACACATAAAAATATATATGTTAAATTTGTGAAAACAAAAACTTAAAAAAAGGAGGTAATTAATAAAACTTTAGTGGTTGAAGTTTAAATAAATAATATGGAGTTAACTGTTAAGTGTAAATTTATAAATTTTCATTTTTTTTTTTGAACAACAACTTTATTAAAAAACTAGCAAGGCGCTAGGAATTACAAAGAAATCAAATATGGGTGTTGAAGCCAACTATCTCATCTAATAGGTTTTTTGCTCCTAGCATTACACCAAGTAAAAGAACGCCTAACTATCTCATCAAAAAAAACCTCTTGCCTAGAGTGAGAGTCCGCAAATAAAAGTTGGTTCCTGTACGACCAAATGCACCACCAAGACGTATAGAAAACACCTTCTAACACAGATTTCAATTGAGAAAGCATCCGAATAGAGGAAAACCACGAGAGCCACGTAGCATAAGAGTCAAGGGGAGACCAAGCTAAATTCCACCACTTAAAAACAGCCCGGAGAACCTTAGCAGCCAAATTACATATGAAAAGGAGATGGTCCAAATCTTCTAAACCTGCTAGGCAAATGGGACAAGAGATCGGAGACACCAAAACTCCACGCCGAACCAAATTGAGACGAGTAGGGAGACGGTTCAAAGACACCTTCCAAGCAAAAATTTTCATGTTTTTTAATCACAACAAATAACCCCTTAGACTTTGTACACCCCTTGACTTTATATTTTAAAAATAAAACATATATGTTGTAATAAAAATACAACATATATATGCATAAGATTATTTATATTAAAATGAAAGCATGAATTATTGCGTATTTAAATAAATAGACGATATTGTTCGTATACGAACAACTCACGTTTTTTTTCTCTTTATGAGTTTAAGTGAAAATATCCTGGAAAGAAGTTATTTTTTCTATATGCATTCGATAAAGACTTATTGTTATTCCATTTTATAAGTTTATCACATGAGTACACAAGTTTTAATATTAAATACGACTAAATTATTTGTTTAATAATGTAATTGACAAACTTTGGATTAACATTCTTTGTTTAATATGGTATGAAACATTTATTATAACTGTTACAATAATTTAAATTAAGAGAAACGCATAAACCATTATCGAAATAATGATAAACAAGACTTTATATGTGCAAATACAAAAAAATAATAACATTTGCAAAATTAATACTTAATTAAATTTTTATGTTTAAACCTTGTGCGTACACATGTATTAAAACTAGTTTTATTAGGGGGCTGGGATGACTCGTCATAAGGCTTGGGATGATGTAATTTTAAAGCTTCAATCGCGTTTGTCTAAATGGAAAGCGAAAACCCTCTCAATTGGTGGTAGGCTTACTTTGTTAAAATCAGTTCTCGGTGCATCTCCCCTTTATAACATAGTAGTACTATTACACATGTTTACTTTTAACGATCTCACATGTATTAGAATTAATTACTTTAAACGTATAAATAAAGAAAAATGTTTTATTAATGTGTGACCATTTGTTACAAGTTAGCGTGTATTAGAAACTATATACGGTTATCAAATTTATCACATTTACATCATCACCATTTAACACATCAACAAACTCATTACCGTTTTCTGATCAACCGTTAAACAAAAATATACAAAAATATCATTTTATATAAACATATATCATAATATATTCGCACTCACTAACAAACCAAATAATTAATAATAAAAACACCAATGACCCTTTTTGTACTTTTTGCGCTTAAGTTGTGTTCGCAACTTAATTTGTACCAAAAACCCCACCACCGCTCATGGTAGTGAGTTGCTTTTATGGGGACCACATGCCAAAGGGTTTGGTGGTGGTGATGAATCGTCAAGCGTTGTTGGGGATATGGATGTGGATGTAAAACTATTTCTCAATGGGGGTGGGCGAGGACAAGGATGGAGAGTGAGAAATAGAGATGGTGATAGGAGATACGATCCCTAACATTTTTCGTCGTTGCAATACCTATTTGACATTTAAAATTAAAAGGTAATGTAATTTAACAAGTTTATTTCATTATCTACACCTCAAAGACATAACTTATTATTAATTTTATTTTCACTTCTTTTATTTTTTTTCTCATGTTTTAAAAACATACTAACACTTTTATTTTCACTTTTTTTATTTATGTTTGAGCTATGAAGTTAATGATCTCATTACATTATTTTAATGATAAAATAAAATGAACTATTAAACATGAGACCGAAAAAATAAACCCGGAAAAAAAAAATTAATGCCTCACAACAACGCACGAAAAATTAACGCCCGCAACAATGCGTGGATAATCTTGCTTGTTCAAAACATTTATGACCAGAGCACGGGGAGCGGTCGTGCCAAACTCCTCGTGCCAAACTCAAAAAGTGGTGACACGTCAGCAAAACAGAGTTTGGCACCAGAAATGCTATGACACCATAATTCAGTGACATTGGTTTGACACCAGAATTCTGGTGCCAATTTTTTAATTTTTTTTTAAATAACTATTATTTAAATAAACTTATTAAATTAAAATAAAATTCATTAAAATTAAAACATTACATTAAAAAAAATACATAAATTAAAAGACATAAATTAAAATGCATAAATTAAAAGACATAATTTAAAAAACATAAATTTAACGGCGTCGTTCGACTAGTAGGTCGGATCCATCCCGCTTGTGTCGATTTGGAGAACTTTCATGTCCTCCGCAATCTTTTGAGCTTGAATCAACCGTCTTCGGTCTTCGCTCTCTTGCGAGAGCACTTGCATTTTGGCCTTGCGGTCTAAGTCGTATTGTTCCGCCATGAACTCTTGATAAGCGACCGGGTTAGAACCGGAGCTAGCCGTCGAGTTAGAACCGGAACGTGACTTTTAGCAATTCGTTGCAACCCGGGTGGCCGAGGCAACTCATCATCTCCAAAATGGTCTGGTTCCTTGTCGGTACCCCGAAGACGACTTCTTCGTTGCAAAGTTGATTCGGGGTTTTTCCACTTGTGGTTTGCCAATCTTACAAAATTCCAACGCCCGATCCTTACTTAAACTCACCCCCGACGATGTTTCATACAATTGGATCAACCCTCAGCCATATGGTTCTCATCGTTCTCACCCCACTAGGATCAAGCTTTTCTTAAATACAATGGTTAATACTTCATAACCGCAGAAGGCATTCATCTGGAGCCACTTGCCCGTCAACAATGTTCTTTGTACGCTCTTGGACCCTTTTTTGTTATCTTCTTGATTGTACCCATCTAGGATTTTATACCAAAAAAGTCGCCATACTTTTATCACGACCCGTTTTTTAGGATCCTCGGAATTTGAATTAAACTTTCGCGCCAAAGCAACTCCTCGCTTGGGTCCCGCGTGTCCGAATCGTCCTCTCTTTTGTTTCTTTCTCAACTTCCACACTTTTCCTTTGTTTCTTTTTGCTCAAACCCGACTTCTTACGACCCGCGGTTTAAGACTCGACGTCGGGGTTGGAAGCGGTTTCCTCTTCTTCTTCTTCGGTTCGTCAACAGGTGGTGATATTGTTGCTCGAATGTGGTTGGGAAGAGTGAATTAGGTATGATTGTTTGTTGTTGTTCATTTGCATTTGCATTTTAAATTTGGTTGAAAACAAGTTGTTGACTTGAAACATGTGTATTCTAATCCCGCAAGGTCAATGCAAACAATGTGGATCGATCGATGTGAAACCTAACATCGTAAAGCAAAAGAATTAAGAGACAGAGATACGCATATTAGTCTTCAACAAAACCTTATGAAACATATTTGGCCCGAAGTTGAAGAAGCATCGGAAGAAGATTAGTCGCCGAGGCGTATATTTTTTTTTAATTTCAGAATTTTTTTTAATGTGTTTTTTTTTAGTATTGTAATGTGTAATTGAATTTAATGAATGAAATAATTAGTTTGTTAAATGAATAAAATAATTGTTTAAGAAGTTTTATGAAAATAAAGAGGTGAGTGATGTTATTTGGTGTTATGATAAAGGGTGTTAGTGTTATGCTGGTATGGCGCTTACGGTGTTACGTTAATTCTTAAAATCCCCAAAGGGTATATAGTGTGTGAAACAATCCACCTCATCAATCCCTTCACCCAATATTTTCTCCATCTTCACCGACACAAAAATCACACATCAAAAACCAAGATCCTCAAATTCATTCCATTCATCATAAGGTCAGTCAGTTTAATCTCATCTCATCTCATCTCATTACATTCTTACAAAGTCAAACTTCAAAATAGTCATAAAAAACATTACTTTTTTTTGTAGATCTGATTCAAATGGAGCTTTTATCAAAATTCAAGATCTGGGTATTGTTGATCTGCTTCTTATCTCAAATGGGTCATGGTTATTATCTCCCAGGAAGCTACCCACACAAATATATTCTAGGTGATACACTATCTGTAAAAGTCAACTCTTTGACTTCCATTGATACTGAAATCCCTTTTAGTTACTATAGTTTGCCTTTCTGTAAGCCTTTAGAAGGTGTTAAGGATAGTGCTGAGAATTTAGGTGAGCTTTTGATGGGTGATCGTATCGAAAATTCGCCTTATAGGTTTAAGATGCATGTTAATGAGACTGAGGTGTTTTTGTGTCAAACGAAACCGTTGAGTGGCGATGAGTTTAAGTTGTGGAAAACTAGGATTGATGAGATGTATCAGGTGAATGTGATTCTTGATAACTTGCCTGCGATTAGGTATACGAAAAGGGATAACTTTTTGGTGAGGTGGACGGGGTATCCGTTAGGGATTAAGGTTAACGAGGGGTATTATGTGTTTAATCATTTGAAGTTTACGGTTTTGGTGCATAAGTATGAGGAGACGAATGTGGCGAGTGTTATGGGTACTGGTGATGCGGCTGAAGTGATCCCGCCTGTTGATAAGGCGGGATCTGATATTCCTGGTTATATTGTTGTTGGATTTGAGGTCACGCCGTGTAGCTACCAACACAATAGTGAGTCGTTAAAGAATTTGAAAATGTATGGGAAATACCCGTCTAAGATTCAGTGTGAAACTAATACTGTGACGATGGCGATTAAGGAAAACGAGCCTGTGGCGTTTACTTATGAGGTTGAGTTTGTTGAGAGTGATATTAAATGGCCGTCAAGATGGGATGCGTATTTGAAAATGGAAGGAGCGAAAGTACATTGGTTTTCAATCTTGAACTCGCTTATGGTTATCACTTTCTTGGCGGGAATCGTGCTTGTGATATTCTTGAGGACTGTTAGGCGGGATCTGACTCATTATGAGGAGTTGGATAAAGAGGCACAAGCTCAGATGAACGAAGAGTTGTCGGGTTGGAAACTTGTTGTGAGTGACGTTTTTCGTGCTCCAAGTCACCCTGCACTTTTGTGTGTGATGGTAGGTGACGGGGTTCAGATTCTTGGTATGGCGGTTGTTACAATCTTGTTTGCTGCTCTTGGGTTCATGTCTCCTGCTTCACGTGGTACCCTGCTCACGGGTATGTTGTTCTTTTACATGGTTCTTGGAATCGCAGCTGGTTATGTTGCTGTACGTATGTGGAGAACAATCTTTGTTGGTGATCATACGGGATGGACCTCGGTTTGTTGGAAAGTTGCTTGTTTTTTCCCTGGTATCGCGTTCTTGATCCTGTTTGTGCTGAATTTCCTCTTGTGGGGTTCACATAGTACCGGTGCTATTCCCTTTTCGTTGTTTGTTATCTTGATTTTGCTATGGTTTTGCATATCTGTGCCTTTAACGCTTGTTGGTGGTTACTTTGGTGCAAAGGCCCCACATATCGAGTACCCAGTTAGAACCAATCAAATCCCCCGTGAAATCCCAGCTCAAAAGTACCCATCATGGCTCTTGGTTCTTGGCGCCGGAACTCTTCCCTTTGGAACCCTTTTCATCGAGCTTTTCTTCATAATGTCTAGCATATGGATGGGTCGTGTGTACTATGTTTTCGGGTTCTTATTCATTGTTTTGATTCTTCTCGTGGTTGTCTGTGCTGAGGTGTCGCTAGTCTTGACCTACATGCATCTTTGTGTTGAAGACTACAAGTGGTGGTGGAAGTCGTTCTTTGCTTCAGGTTCGGTGGCGTTGTACATTTTCTTGTACTCGATAAACTATCTTGTGTTTGACCTCAAGAGCTTAAGTGGACCTGTTTCAGCTACCCTTTACTTGGGTTACTCTTTGTTCATGGTTCTAGCCATTATGCTTGCAACTGGTACTGTTGGGTTCCTTTCATCTTTCTGGTTCGTGCACTACTTGTTCTCATCAGTGAAACTTGATTAAGCTTTGAAAAGGGTCAGATTGATATGGAGCGAAATGAGAATAAGTTTGTCCAAGTTTTTATTTTTGTTATTAGATATGGAAAATGTTACGTTACATTATGTAGTTTGTAATATTGAATTTCTTGATAGTCGATTGTATGAATTCATTGGCGATTATATTTGATTTTGAGTTGGTATTTTTATTGATTGGATGTGAACCTAAATGTTCCTGTTTGTCTGCATGGTTGGTTCAACTCCACTATCGGATTTTGAATACCAACTCTGTGTGACCTGAGTCATTTCTTGTCTTAAGAAACAACGGATTTCGGGTTCAATGACCGTTTTTAAGTGAGTATTTGTTTGTCTTCTGTGCCAGTTTCATTTATAAAACAAGTTTTTGCTATAAGAAATTCACTTTTTTGGAAGTCAAGTTTGATTTTAACAGTTGAACACGAAAAGGGTCAAATTTAGAAGGGCGATTTGGCTCAAATCTCTACAAATGGGTCAAATTAGGTGAATTTCATTTTCATGGTTTTGTTTGGGTGATTGGGTCAAAATGTATATATTTGTCCATTTTCATGAAGTGGAAGCTGTTGAGTTTGAGTTTTAAACCATTTACTTGATTTTAGATCATAAGTGACAAATCATTTATCAAATTCATTAATCTCGGCCGACTTTAATTAAACTAAGTATGTTAGTTGAAAACAAGATGACAACTTAGGCGGTGAGAACCTCGACTGACTGATGATTTATGCGAGCATATTTTATTAGAACTTAACAGATTGTTTAAATGGTATATTTACGAGTTATGTCAAATATATTTTACACAGACATCTATTCGAAAAGCTTATACTACAGTGACGTTTTGATTTACGTTATCTACTACTTTTGATTAGATAGAAAGGTGAATGGATGAAAGGTGTTTAAACAAACTAATGCTTTTGATTATCTAAGCATACATGTATGGTAAGAAATGAAAACAGTGTGTACCTAATACACATGCTGTAAAAACCATAAACAGGAATAACATCAAACCTCTCCGTAAACACAATCACGCTTTCTAACCAACTACACGTACGTAAGCACGTATGTGACTATTTAACCTACCTGCTATATTCTATGGTTATGGATTACATATTCATTATATCAGTACTGATATAGTTGCTTCTTCTTGAACTAGTTTTTTCTCAACTGATATGGTAAAACTTATGTAAAATCGTAATACTAATTGACTAATTGGTGGAAGACATGAGATGCTAGTCGAATGCTAGTCATAAATCACTGAACGAGTATATCTTTCATAAAACGTTGGTAACTGGGAATCAAAATTCAAACGTTGATATGAGAAGTTTAAGTCCCCAACCACTATGCTAGCTACTCTTTCGGGTTCTGAAAGAATATATCTAGGTGAAATAATTAGAAAGATGGGAATCATTTTGATGTAAGCTAGTTTTTCCTAGTATGTTTGGTTGACCCGAATGGAGTCCATGTAGCTCTACTCTCACAAGTTGAAAAGATTTACAAGTAGCCTGGTTGACAGATATCGCAGACTTACAACCTTGAAGCGGGATCCCAGTTCATTTATTGGCAGCGTAAACATTTTTATTGGTTGCACGCCTTAAAATAAGCGACATATAAGCTTAAACAATGTCACACGCTTATTAGTGTGACAAAGATTTATTATTTCTACACGATTAGATTAGCCACAAAACGAAGCGTGATAACAACAATAAACAAGAAAAAACAAACATGTCATATACATCAAACTAATTGGGTTCGCATAGAGACTACTTGGGACAAACAGAATGGGTTTATTTGCTGCAGGGAATTTATATATACTTATATATAGAAAGTTTGATGATGGAATAAGGTAAAGCAAAAAGTTACAAGTACATGGTTATTGTTATAAAGGAGGCTATTTTATGAATCGAACTTGCATTGCTAAATACAGAAAGTTCTATGGATTCCTCACAAGGTCTCAATAGTCTTAAGCAAATCAAAACAAACAGCAAAGGTGGTGAAATATGTATGGAAGAAGAACAACCTTTGAGTCCTATGGCTAGGTTGTTTCATGAGCCAGGTTCCAATGTCTATATCGTATCCATGATGGGATGCAAGACCAAGCTCAAGCCTGATGTTATCAAAGAAAGTCTTGTTAATTCTATCCTTCGACATCCTCGATTCTCGAGCTTGCAGGTAAACACCACTATAGTTCACAAAACAAAATTTGTATGACAAAAGCTGGAATTGTTATCAAATACTTTTATCACATCCCCGGGTGTCATGTTCTTATCATTTACTCCGTATGACTTGAATACTTGAAATGAACAGGGTTGAGTGGGGACTAAGCAGGTCAACCCTTATAACTTGTTTAATTAGCGGGTCGTGTTTAGGTTGACATAGCCAGCCAGCCCGTTTAACGTTAGAATATAAAAACTTATAAGTTCAATCTGCTAACCTGTTTAACCCGCCAACTCATTTGACCCATTTAGACCCATTTAGTTATTGGTTAGTATGGTGTTCTAGTTTATGTCTCTTTGAAAACATAGTTGGTATTGCAGGTCACTGATAAAGATACCGGGATCATCAGATGGGTTCCAACAAAGGTGAATATCGACAACCATATTATAATGCCGAAACTAGATCCAAACATCGAGTTCCCAGACAAGTTTGTGGCTGATTACATGTCAAACCTCAGCAGAACTCCCATAGAAAATACGAAACCTTTATGGGATCTCCACCTTCTTGACATCAAGACAAGCAATGCTGAAGGGACTGGTGTTTTTCGCTTCCATCATTCCTTAGGTGATGGTATGTCATTAATGACACTTGTTCTTGCTTGCACACGCAAGACATCTGATCTTAATGCTATACCAACACTAGCTGTCAGTAAAGACTCTGGTTATATTAAAGTTACTAGTTTTTGGTCGATCTTAGAAGTGTTTTGGAACTCTCTTGTTGCGGTTATGATGTTTGTGTTCACTGTGCTGTTTCTTAAAGACACTGAAACGCCATTGAAAGGTTCACTAGGTGTCGAGAATAGGCCTAGGCGTTTTGTTCGTAGAAGTGTCAGCTTAGCCGATATTAAGGCAGTGAAGAATGCTATGAATGTGGTAAGTTTATTCATATTTGGTTAAGGCCTTATTCTTTAGTCAAGTTAAGATCGGATGTGAGATCAAATTGTGATAGCTTAGATTTGTGTGATTGATCGTTAATGACATTGATGATCTTGCAGACCTTGAACGACGTTGTGCTTGGAGTTACTCAAGCAGGTTTATCGTGCTACCTGAACCGCAGATACAGTGAGTTTCATTGCACACATGTAACGTGAAACATCAAGTTTTCTTGATTTTTTTTTTGCCTAATAAAACTTTACAAACAATTTCAAGTCTGCGCGTTGCCATACAAGCTTTGCGACAAGATTGGTGCCGCTGACTCGATATTAATAGCTCTTTTCATTTTTCCTGTTGCTAGCTAACAAGACCAAGTTTCTTTATAGTTGTAATAATAAATTAATAATCTTCTATTTGATTACGCAGGTAAAATCAAAGGGCTAGACTATAACAGTAAAATCGATGTTATCCCCCAAAACATTCGTCTTCGTGCCACGTTCTTTTTCAACCTAAGAGCAACCACCAGGATTGACGTGAGTTCAGTTTTCTGTTTGTGTGTTCATTTTCTAGTTCGGCATGTATGCTAGAAAAACTACAAACGACAACTTGGATTTGTTGCTAAACATGCAAAATGATACTATATATACCATGAGTGTGGTTGTTTATTTCACAACCTTTTATTAACAAATCAGACACGGTACATTCTAAATTTCTAATATACATTTTTCTGTACATCTTTGTTGCATCAATAGACACTTGTTGAAACAATGAAAACTGGAAAAATGGGTCAATGGGGCAACAAGATCGGGTACGTGCTTCTCCCATTTACAATCGGACTCAAAAGCAACCCCTTAGACTACGTAAAAGAAGCTAAGGCAGTCATTGATCGAAAGAAAGCATCCTTGGAACCTCTGTACACTTATTTTGTTCTTTACGTGGTCCTCAAGCTGTTCGGGATTAAGGTATGTATGCGACCTCACACTAGATTTAAGCACTTGTAATTTACTAAAGTTCTGATGGTGAATTCGGGGTTTGAACAGGCTGCAGGGAAACTAAACCACAAGGTGTTTTTTAATACAACTTTGTGGTTCACCAATGTGCCTGGACCACAAGAAGAAGTCACATTTTATGGGCATGATTGCGCTTACATGGCTCCTAGTTGCTACGGGCAACCTAATGTAAGTACAAAGACACATACCTTATTATGATTCCGTTTACATTGCTCCTAGTATGATATGTAAAAAACAGTGAGTTACACTCATTATAACTGTCAGTAAACAACGGTTTTCGTGTACTGTACTTTATGCTGATAATGGAATGTTTGTGTATAATTGTCGCAGGCATTGATGATTCATATCGTGAGTTATATGGATAAATTGACATTCGTGATATCAGCAGATGAAGAGACCATACCCGATCCTCAACAACTATGTGACGATCTTGAGGAATCCCTTTATCTCATCAAGAGATCGGCTTTAGGGACAGAGAGTGCCAAAAACAAGTAGCAAATAAACGAAACTCGTTGCACGTTGAGTTGTGCATCTTATGTATCGTTCTAAAAACTTTAACATGTTTTTTACATATTGTTATTGGTAGTGCTTTCTTGGTGAGTACCCATCTTATTATAAGTCCAAATGAGATCTTTGTCCTGTATATGTTCACTGTTGTATCTTTATTATTGTTAAAACTTGTTTAGAGTCACATTGTGAGTTTAACCATCATTTGTCTCTCACGGCACTTGAACCCACGGCCACGGCCTATTTGTTGGGACATTAATCTCACATGAATACCACCAGAATAAAGGCCAATTGGAAGAACATAAACTCAAGAGACTGTTTGTAATATTTGGAGCTCTTTATAAAAGGAAAGAGCAAAAAATCTTTGCAAATGTTTACATAGAAACAAGGTTTGGGTGTTTGTGTACGGAAGAAGTATTATATGCGTTGAATTTTTTTAGTTGATTTCGGTTTTTCTTTTATATCTTTTATCCTATAATCTACAATAAAAGGGAATATACATACCCGAGACCATGTGTACTTGTCGATCTGTAACAACGAAATACACCTCAACAATTATATGTCAACATTAGCACCAAGGAAACATTATGGAAAACATATGTATGTCTATGTTAGTCAATGTAATTTATGATTGTCAACGTTTCTTGTCAAAATAATTTATTATAGTCAAAGGTATTAGTCAAATCATTTATGTTAGTCAAATTCATTTAGTATGGATTCTAGAATACTCCATATACTCCATATACTCCATGTAAGAAAGGGTTTAGAGATATAATTTGTGTCTTGCATTTCTCATAACAATGATACAATATATAGGAGTATATGAAGTATTCTAGAATCCATACTAAATGAATTTGACTAACATAAATGACTTGACTAATAACTTTGACTATAATAAATTACTTTGACTAGAAACTTTGACAATCATAAATTACATTGACTAACAGTTATAAGTTGTGACCCAAAGTGTATTTTATAAGGCATGTAAAGCAACAACATCGACGACTACGGTAAACAATACCATTATTTTTCATATCTATTGTTTCAATATTTTGACAAGCATAACAGAAAGATCGTGAACATTTTGGTCGTGTACATTTTGGATGAACTACTTGAACCATATAATAGATTTTTAAAGCAAAAATGTTTCTTACCTCCTGTTACATGTCCAAACGTTTTTTTTCTTTCAGAAGCTTCATGAATTCTTCAACTTTCATATGTAAAACGCGGTTTTCGAGCGTCGTCTTACTTGCGCATGAACCATGTTTGCAGTCCAAGTGATGCAGTTATACCTCAATCCACATTAAGTGTAAGAAACTTGGCACTATGAAGCACTTGAAGTGTGTTA
>BQNB010036921.1:9369-30400 GCA_026074375.1 Tanacetum coccineum | reverse complement strand
TCATCGAATTCGAACCATTAAGTTCTGGTAAGTTATCGTATTAGGTTTCTTTAAATTCTAACTCCAGATCATCTATCCTTGTATTCTATTTTCTCAAAAAAAACCCTTTACTATTCATCATTACTATTCATTCGTACTGTTCATCGGTTCATACTGTTCACAAAAAAAAGTTTCTTTTTTTACCATGACCGATAATACCGCACTTTTGCAAGCCCTACAAGCGATTCAACAACAACTGCATCAACAATCACAGCTACTATCACAATAACTGCAACACCAATCACAACTACTGCAGCAACATTCACAACAACAGATGAAACAAAAGGCTCGAATCTTAGATGCCATAGAAAATTTAAACTTCCGAGTGAGGAAAAAAATCAGTTTTTACATAAGAAAAAAGTAATTGGGTTTCCAACACATTGTTCGTGTGCTTCCCCTCTTCACAATTCCTTTGATACGCATGATCTCATTAGAGTTGTTCTAACTTATCATCAAGATGAAGATGCACAACATCAGGCAGTCCAAGATGATAACCCAATTATCACTGAACTAATTCACATTGACTATTCACTCGATGATATCTCTAAAACAGAGACACCCATAGTGATAGAAGAAGATGAAACGCTAATGGTTGAAGCTACGACAAAGTTGCATAAGGTGCAAATAGAAGACAACAACATAATGCCCGAACATGCATCGAGCAAGGACTCTCCTTTGAAGGAGATTCAACACCAAATAGTTCCTGTAAGCCGAGATAAGTCAGATAACGTGATAAGCTTCTCATGACATTGTACAAGCCACTACTATCCCATGGTACAAGTCGAGATAAAAGGGCTAAGCAAGTTAAGCTTCAAAACTAGATCGCGACTAATATGGAATGAGGTTAAAAGTCATTATTTTGTCAAAAGATCATTTGTTAAAGGTGGTCTAATAATGGCGGATACAAGGAAAGCGCGACACTTGAGCACCTATAATAAGTTCAAAAATAAAGAGAAGAAGAAACACGTCTGGTCTACAACGATTCCTCCAGATGAACTCGAGGTCGAGTTCTTTTCAAGAAAGGGAGAATAATGGGGAACGAAAATACAATAAAAGAATGTTCTAGCATATTAAGATTAGTATTAGAATTGGTTTAGGATTTATGAGACTTGCATCGCGAAATCAGTTAAGCGAGTCTGATGCGCAACAAGTTGCGAGGTTCAACAATGGTCTTTATTTGATATTCAAGCCATTATATCTCTCTAAACATCCTGGACTCTTGATGAGGCTGTACGGATGGCATTGAAAGCAGAACTTACAATCAGTAAAGGAAAGAGTAACTCTAAGTTCAAGAATAAACCCGATTTAAACCAAAGTTCGAACCAATCAGGTGAGAAGACACAACCACTGAATTCCAATGAAGCAGAGAAGAATAAGTCGACATATGCAAGTACTTCTTCACAGGCCACAAAGAAACCAATAAGTCAGTATGCCCGGCCCGTTGGTAATAAGTGTTTTAAATGCCAAAAAACATGTCATACTTCTAACCAATGTCGAGCGAAAAAAAGGTTTGGGAATAAACGCAAAAGAGGTGAAGGGTACGAAGAAATGAATCTAAGAATGAAGAATGTTTTTTTCATCCACCCGAAGATCGTTCATGATAGGAAGAGGATACGAACATAAGCTTAGTCTTAGGTTGTTCGTAAGTAATGCTTACCACTCCTAAAAAGTAAACACACTGGTATGTGACGATTACAACATACATTTGTGCCTATAAAAAACGTGTCGAAATGACCAAAATATACCAAAAATACATTGTATTGGTGAATTTTGTATTTTATGATTATGAGCAGGTAACGATATTCCACTAAAGACAAAATTCAAGCCAAACGACAAAACCGAGCACGAAATGAAAAGAGCGAGAAAAAGTCAACATCAAAGTCAACAATCAAAGACGAAACCAAAGCCGAAGGAATAAGTATCTTATGGTCCCAACCCTTCCCAACTTAGTGTCGATCAACCAATTAACTTATTTATAAACTAAAAAAAGCCAATTCCTGTTTTATTTAAATCCTGGACCAAAATCATTCTAACCGGCCCAAACACATTTAACTATCGTAACCCACAGCACCCTAAACCTTTATGTCGTTAGTACTTAAGACTAACATGTCAAATCCAAAAAGTCTAACGTGCCAACTTATACCATACAAACTCAGGGCCAAAGTTTCCATTTCACAAACTATACACTGTTATCCCCAAAACCTAACCCGTTCCCGTCATTGCCTACGATTCATTATCCTTACCTCTGCATCCACACAACAACTGCACACCCCCTCTCAACCCCACACTCTACCCTACTCCACTAAACTCCATTTCTCCTTTGCAATCCCCTATAATCCTAGTCGTCAAGATGAAGACAAAGAACCAATGCTTGATGATGGACTTGGAGACAAAAAAATGAAAGGCTATATAACTGAAGACTTCACCACACAAGAAACACACCCTCTGGTTCACCACAGAAGAAGCACAAAGAGAATGCCCCAAGCTTTTGAAGACTTTAGTATTATATAGGACCCTTTTGTAAGCCTTCAAAGCAGGTAGTCTTTATCTATTATTTTTACAGCTTATATTAGTTTAACTTTAGCTGATTGTACGTTCTGTTTTGTTAACCTTGGACTCATATGTTAAAGTTTAATTGAAAGTTAAGTTTTTATAAATCCTTATATTTTTTAATTAAGCTCATTGTGGTGTTTTAAAAACGTTTATAAGCTCACAAAAGCTCTTTTTAACTTGTACTTAAGCTGTTTGCTTAAACTATTCAAGCTTTTCCATAGCTTGAAGTGTTTAAGCCTTTTACCAAAAATCACTCAAAAAAGGCTGAAAATGGATGATAAGCCAAACCTGGATGGGCTTATGGGTTTCACTAGCTTGTCTTTGACAAGCTAGAGCTTGTAGATCAGCTTTTAAAAGCTTAATTAGCGTGTTTTGAGGCAAAGCATTTGTAAGTTCAATTTCCATTTTCGCTTAATTTACTATTCACCTGCTTATTAATGCTAACATCTGTTTTTTATGGCTAGTAATGTGGTTTATTCTTTGATGTTAGTTTATTCTTAAATATCATTTTATGCAGTTTAGAGTTGAAACTGCCATAAAATAGAGCTTAAAACGCCCATTTTTACTACTTATTTCTATACTTAATTATGTGTCTTTATTGCTTATTGTGCTTATGTAACTATGGGCTGAACCTGTTGTGAGTTTTTTATAATGTTCCTCATCTGTTATAAAGCTTTAATATGGTTTTTAAGATCATAAAGGGGGGTTTGGGTCATTATAAACGGTCAAAAGGGTTTGAAACTCATATGGTCTTTAAACAACTTTAACACCCTCATTTAAACCTATATAAATCAGTTTGAAAAAGTTTTAAAGTGAACAATCTAGTTTTTTAGGGTTTTGTCTTTAAAAAACTTAATATGTGGATAAAACAATGAAAGAGCTTATTTGAATAAGGCTTTAAAAACAACTTTTGAAGTGTTGGTTTTGTGTTGTTTTTAGTGTTAAAATGCCATAGGATAAGTTTAGTTTATTTCACTTTTGTCTTTTAAGAATTTGCTCAAATCTGTCAAGTACCTTTTAGTTTTAAAAAGCCTTTTTTCAATTTCATTTTTAAGTTAGTTAAAAGCTGTTCTAGGCTGAAATTTGTTTTGCACAATAATTGTATAGTGTGTATTTTGTTCTGTTTGCATGTTTACTTCCATATTTCAAACGTAGTTACTATCACCGCTACATTAGGCCGGCAAATATTCAAATTGTCCTTTTAAACTGAAAACCAAAAAATTAAAACGATTAATCCAGCTTTTACCATAAGTCTTTATTCAGGGCTTATATGAATTTCAAAATGCTTTCTATTGTGGATTAATATTGCTTAGTCATAAGCTTTATTTTGTGTATAAGCACTACGCAATAAGGATCCATTTTCGAGCTTAAAAATAAGCTAGAAAGTGCCCCTACTGTGTTGGTCACCAAAGTTGGCCATAACTAGTAGCTTTCCTGAGCTTGTGGGTTATTGGATTTGCTTTATTTGTGTTAGATTTCTCTATTAGAATAATTTGTTTAAGTGATGTTACTAGTTAGTTAGATTAAAGAGCTTATATCAAGGCTTATAGTTTTTTTAAGCATGTTAAGTAAAAGCCGTTAAGAGATGCTTCACTTTTAGCTTTTAGCTTATTTTTTTTTGCTATAATTTTTTATTCCATAAAGCTTATTAGGTATACTTATTGTAGTTTCTTGCTTATTGCTTTGTCATTACTTATTGTTGTCTAAAAAAAGGCCAACATATAAGCTCCTTTTTAACTTAGTTTAAATTGCATTGTCACTATCTTTTAGTCTTCTTTATAGTGCTTAGTGGTGGTTATTTATAAAGAAGTCAATTCTCAAAAAAAATTGCTTATTTTTTTGGTCTCAAAGCTTTTTCAGTTAAACAAATTTGCAAAAAAAATATGTTGGGAAGTGAGGGAAATCAGGGGTGAGCAAGACTCGAACCCCTGACCTCAACCTCACCTCTACCAATGTATTTAACACACACACTCACTACCACCAGCACCAGTAGGACCTATCTGTGTATTTATCATAATTATAAGATAAGGCCTTTTAGCCCATTTAATTAAAAGCCTTTCGGCTTATTAACAGCTTATTTAATAAGCTGTTTCACCCCTTTTATTTTTCTTAGATTTAGCACTGTCCAAGCTAACTTTTTGTATTTTTTCAGAATTTTATAAATATTTAGTATTTTATTATAATATTTAATTTAAGAATAATATTTTTAATTCAAATAAAGTAAACAAAATCAAAAAAAATAAATTCTTTTTTTTTTAAATTACATCTTTTAACATTTAGGATTGTTAAAAATTAAATTTTTATATGTATGGTTAAAGATTGTAGATTGTAGTTTTAATAACGGATTTGAATCCCATTAACGTTTTTCGTGTTTAGGCTTTAATTGCTTTCGTTTTTAGCTTGCTTTTAATTACTTTTTCCCGTAGAATTAGAAAACCCAATCAAATCCTTGTTATATTCAAACATCAAATATCAAACCGACTCTCGACTCTTCATTGCATTCCTCGAACGGAAAAATGACCCGGGTCTGATTTTGAAGTTTATTGATTTTAATGCGAAAAATCGATACTTTCGGATATATTGTATTTGTGAATTTTTTGACTTGTTGCCTTGGTTAAGGGTGATTTGTTGAAGGTTTACCTATACTATAATATATATATATAAATAGAATAATACATAAATATATATTAATAATATATATTATATAATAATACCTGACCACGCATCAATTTTTTTTTGGGCAACCGTTTGTGGGAGGAGTGATACGATGGTTCGTTTCACTTACAATTAGTGTTTTTGAAGATCCCTCCTTGTGAAGTTATTTTCGTTTAGTAAAAAATAAAAAATACAAAAATATTTTCATTTCATTTTATTAAGATAAAGAATAAATCAAAAAAATATAAAAACATTGTCCTATAATAAAAATAAAAATCATCATCACTAATATTGCTCAAAACTATACATTATCAAAATAAAGTCCCGAAACCAAGATTCAAACTTGACTTGGTGTCACTTTGTGAGTACGGCTCACCGTGTAATGCTTAACAAAGCTTTAAGAGGGTATAAGAGGGTTGTTTCCAAGGAACTACGCCTAAAGAATGGTTTTTTAATTCTTCGCGTTTTCCCGCGCCTCCGTCTTGGTGTGTTTCCTTTTAAGAGCTATCGGTACAAATTGATTATTGGTTTAAGTTATTCCGGTCTCATTTTCTCTATTTAAAATAAATTGTGAATCACATTGTTGAAAAACCTAATAATGTATTAGTATAATTTCATCTTTTTATATATCTTTTTAGTGTATGAGCACTCGATCGTCACAAGGATCTATTTTCCACCTCTCAAATCCCGAACGTAACAAATTCAAGAAGAACCACGTTGATCCTAATTCTGTGAACTTTTGAAGAAATCAATATCCGCAAACCCGAAAACGGTGTGACGGACTACCTCCTCCGGGAGGAGATGGTTTAATCATTTCCCGACATCCAACAGGGAGAGTTTGGTGCCACCACTTTGAATGTCAGAGCGACCGATCGCCCCGATAAACATTCAACAACCAATATGGGACTAAAGAATACATTATTTCAACAAAGTCAAAATTCTTTCCAATTTACGGACTACCGGTGACGATCCGAACAACATCTTTGACAAATTTTGCTTTACACCCAAAGTATCCAAGTAAATGGGGTCACCGGATACCGCCCGTACTCTATATCGCATTTCCTCACTCCGTGACACATCATGCCACGCATGGTTTGATCGTGTTCCAAAATTCTATCACCACATTGATCAAAGGCTAAAATGTTTGTCGGAAAATACTTTCCACCCTCTATGGTGACGAAGTTAAGAAATGAAATCACCCAATTTCAATCAATGTCCCGATGATCGTTAAGGCAAGCATGGAACGTTATAACTTTTTTTGATTGATCGTTATCCTAAACACAACTTGTTAACCCGTTCACTCAAATAATCCCTTCTATAATGGTTACACTTTTAAGACATCATGATACCATCAATGCTGCTGCCGACGGGACTTTTATGAAAAGGCGACCCAAAGAGTGTTATGATCTAATCGAAAATATGACCGCTCACCACAATGATTGGGATACTTCCGCTCAAGATGAGTACTATTCTATCTCTTCGTCTTTCCGATCCTAAATTAACTTAAGCAGAATGGCAAATAACAAAAATTTAATGAGAATGCTTTGCAAACAAAACAACAATAATAGTATTAACTCTCTAGCCCCCCTGCTGATGACACTTGTGGTGTCCCACATGCTTATAATGATGTCCAGCCACTTTAGGCCAAACTCAGAACGTAATCTCAGCCCATATAACTAAGTGGTAATTATTACCAACCGAAGGTAACCTAATCCTTCTTAGCTAGCGGTCAGACAATTATCTCGACCCTCGGGTTTTAATCAGAAATCAAACCTAAGCAATCAAAATCAAAACTACAAATAGGATCAAGAAACAATCAACAAGAGGAATAACCAAGGAAGAAACCAATTCTTCCAAGGAGCTAGTCATGTTCAAAACCCGCCTTCGGCTTATCAAGCACCGGCTCATCAAGCCCCGGGTTACCAAGCCTCGATTCCTCAACCACAAGTTGTAACTACTACTGAGTTCACAAACTACATGAAGGCAAATGATGCCATTTTGAAAAACTTGCAAACGAATATGACCTCATTGACAAATTCCAATATTGAGCTTAAGAATATGTTTGGTCAATTCATGAAAATGAATACCGCTTCATCCTCGGTTCGGCACACACCTATAATACCTATTCTACCCGAGGAAGATTGAAAGGTATCACCACCCGAAGTAGTGTTGCTTATAAGGGACCTACGATTCCTACTACTTCTTCTTCTCCTAAAGTAGTGGAATGTGAAACCAAGGTGACAAAGGACACGGTGCCTCCTACTAATAACGGAAGTACCAAAGACGTCCAACCTCCTGTTGTCCAAGTTGAAACTCAAGTATTAAATTCTGAGCCCATTGTTGCTCCCATTGTTGAGCCAGTTGAACCTCTCGTTAGTGCTCCGAAGCCTAAACCGAAACCGTCAATTCCATATCCGTCTAGACTTAATGACCAAAAGCTCTGCGAAAAGGCTAATAAACAAATGGAGAAAATTTTTCCAAATCTTTCAAGATTTGCATTTCGACATTAGCTTCGCGGATGCTCTCATTCTCATGCCTAAGTTTGCCTCAACCATTAAGAGTTTGTTAAGCAATAAAGAAAAATTGTTTGAATTAGCAAGAACTTCGTTGAATGAGCATTGCTCGGTGGTTCTCCTCAAAAAGTTACCTAAAAAACTTGGAGACCCCGGCAAGTTTCTCATCCCGTGTGATTTTCCCAGAATGGATGTATGCTTAGCCTTGGCCGAACTTGGCGCTAGCATTAACCTCATGCCACTTTTCGTGTGGAAAAAGCTTTCCCTTTTCCAAAATTTACTCCGACTTTAGGAACTCCGAACTTCAGACCATCACTTTCTTGACCACCGTTCGCCGAAAGATGTCTTCATAAAAGTAGAAAGGTCCATTTTCGCCGACTTTGTAGTCGTTAACTTTGATGCTGATCCCCAACTTCCTCTAATTCTTGGGAGATCCTTTTTGAAAACCGGATGTGCTTTGATTGATGTTTACGCGGGAGAATTAACTCTCTGTTGCCCGAAACCGGACATTCATCTTTAATCAAACTACGAATACTCTCTCGATTATGATGATATATCGGTTAACTGAATCGACGTCATTAACGCTTGGGAGATTATTTCTCAAAAGTTCTTGGATTTCCATAAACTTTGATCGATGTTCCTAACCTCTTGTCCCACGCTACTCCCTTCGGGAAATGATTTTCTATCTGTGAGATACCGAGGCCTTTCCTACTATTGAAGAGGACCAATTCATCGGAAATTTGATTACTCTTACTATGATCGGAGGAGACAATCTCTTCGTGAAAATTTCTTAAATATACCCATCATCACCGCCTCTCCCTCCACAAGAACTTAAAGTTGTTGAACCTAAAAATGAAAAATCTTCAGTTGATGAACCACACGTTTGGACTTTAAGACTTATCCCTCATCTGAATACATTTTTGAGAGTACCACAAATTACCCTCATAAAGTGCGAAATGATTTGAAAGATGAGGAGAAAGCCGCTCTCATAAAGGTTTTAAAGTCACACAAGCAAGCCATTGCTTGGAAATTATCTAGACATTAAGGATTAACCCGAAATTTTGTACACACAAGATTTAATGAGGGACGACTTTATAAACCACGGACCCAACACCAAAGAAGGGGCAATATAAAATCCACGAGGTGATCAAAAGAGTTAGCTTAAACTCCTTGATATTGGATGATTTACCCTATCTCGATAGTCCCTTGGTACCCCGTGCATTTGTACCGAAACAGGTGGCTTTAAACCGTGTGTTGAAAATAAAGAAAACGAGTTGAATTCCTCTCGATTGGTTACGGGATGCGTGTATGCATTGACTACCGAAAGTTAAATGACGCCACCCATAAAGACCACTTTACCAATACCATTATGGACCAAAATGCGGAGAGCCAGCGGAAATGAATACAATTGTTTATTTACTCACGATTTTTCGTTTACTTTCAAACTCCAAGCTACCATCAAGATCAAGAAAAAGACCACATCACTTCCTTATGGAACATTGCCTACCGTCGCATCCTTTCGGCTTAAGCAATCACTAGCACGTTGCTAAAGGTGTAAATGAAGCTATCTTTTACGATATGATCGAAAAAACACGGAAGTCTTTAGACGACTTCTTGTCTTTAGAATGCATCGGAACTTCCTCTTCCCATTTGGAACCAAGCTCTAAACGTTGAAAGACACCATCTTTGTCTAAATGGAAAAGATCACTTTATGCAAGGAAGAATTGTCCATGGACACAGAAGAATTTCCAAGAAAGGATTGAGGTTGATAAGCTAAAGTTGATGTTTTATTGCTAAGCTACCTCATCCCCACCACCTTAAAGGAATTCAGATTGTCTTGTGTCCGCCGGTTATATCGAAGATTTATTCGAGAATTTCTCAAAATACTCGGTCGATGACCCAGACTTCTTGAAAATACACCGTTCTTCTTCTCCAAAGATGTATTGAAGCTTTTTTTTTTTTTTTAAACACTTAAGAAAAAATTAGCCGAACACCATATTAGTTGCCCTCGATTGACCTAACCTTTTAGCTATGTGTGACGCGCTGTGATTTGCAATAGTGCGTCTTGAGCAACGTAAAACAAAACATTTTCAACTGATACACTATCAGCAAGACTAGTACCGACCTCATGCTCATTATACACTACAATAAAAGAATATTAGCCGGGTGTATGTTTCCAAAAATTCCGATCCTATTTAGTCTTGTCAAAAAGCATAGTGTATACGGATCATTCGGCTCTAAAATATATTTTTGCAAATCCGAGATTGCTCCGGTGGGTTCTCTTGCTCCAAGAATTTAATTTCACGATCCGTGATAAAAAAGGAGCCGAGAACCTCGCCGCCGACTATCTTTCCCGATTAGAGAATCCTCATCAAAGTGTGCTCGAGAAAAGAATAAAGAAATGTTTCCATCTCGAACACTAGTATGGAATCTTTTTCGTGTGATTCCGAGTACCCCATTTTGCCGATTTTGCTACTTACATGCGAACTTTTTGTTAAAGGGATGTCGTCGACACAAAAGAACAAATTCTTTAAAGACTAAAACATTACTTTTTGGGACACCCCTTCCCTCTTTCAAATATGTGCGAGATCAAGTCATCGGTTTGTGTTCACGGCCAAGAAGCCATTGATATTCTTAAGTCTTGCCACAATGGACCCCCCGGGACATCATGCCGAACTCACAGCCAAAAAAGGTTTGACTCCGGTTTTTCTATTGGCCCCACAATCTATCGTGATGCCATGACTTGAGGAGTCAAATCTGTGTGACTCTTGTCAACGTCACGAAAAATCTCGTAGAAAATTGAAAATGCCCTAAAATTCCATCCAAGTTTTGCGAGATTTTTGACGTTTAGGAGTATCGACTTTATGGGGCGCGTTCTCTCTTCTCGGGGAAGCAAGTATATACTTCTGCCGTCGACTACGTGTCGAAATGGGATGAAGCGAAAGGGCTCCCCACCAACGATGCCTCGAAAAGTTATGGTTAAAATTTTAAAAATCTCTCTTTGCTCGTTTGGAACTCCTCCGCTATCATTAGTGATCGCGGTACACACTTTTGCAATGACCAATTCGCAAAGGTCATGCTTAAGTACGGTGACTCCTCACCTCTTGCTATCGCGTATCACCCACAAACTAGTGGGCAAGTGGAAGTCTGCAACCGTGGTTTGAAAAGAATCTTGGAAAGGACCGTAGACGAGAACCGTGCCTCTTGGTCGGATAAATTAGATGACGCACTATGGGCCTTCCGTAGCGCTTTCAAAATACCCATCGGGTGTACTCCTTACAAGCTCGTATACGAAAAGGCATGTCATCTACCGATCGAGCTCGAGCACAAGCCTAATTGGCCTGAAGCATCAAACCTTTGACCTTAAGTCCCGGGATCACCAAAAATTTAACTCAATGAATATAATGACTTCGATCAAGCCTACGAGAACTCTTTGATTTACAAAGAGAAGACAAAAAAGATCCACGACTCCAAAATCAAGAACCGCGTTTTCAACATCGGTGACCGAGTCCTTCTTTTTAATTCTTGATTAAAGATTTTCTCGGGTAAACTTAAAACCCGTTGGACCGGACCGTTCACCGTTGCCCAAGTTTTCCCTTATGGCACCGTCGAGTTATCTTAAACCGACGGGCCAAATTTCAAGGTGAACGGTCATAGACTCAAGCACTACTTTGTAGGGGACATACCAACCATGGTTGTCTCGGATCTCCAAACCTTCCCCAAGGACCAATGAATTTCCGGACGTCAAGCTAGGACCCAAAACAAGCGCTTCGTGGGTGGCAACATATGCTTATCTTAATTCTAATTAAGAATAGTATAACGAATAAGTGGTTCTGAGAGCCTCGCCTCTCTATTTCTCGGGGCTTATGATGTTGATGATGACCAGGATTGCCCTGGATTTTAAAGCCTCTCGTGCTTATGGTTTTGTCCTTCGTTCACTCGAGCTTCACATCCTCAGCTTCATTTTGGGAATCTAATATCCTAAATCTTATCGACTAACGTTTATCTTTAAGCATACTTAATAAACGGTCCTAGATTTACGTAGAGACCCTTCTTAAAACATTGAGGACAATGTTTAGTTCTAGTATGGAGGGAATCTATCAATTTGATTTTGCCTACAACCGTGTTTTCGCGTAATCTCGTTTTTACCACCAAAATACCCAAAAAAACAAAATTTAAAAATTTTCAAAAATAAAATAAGTGTTTTATCATAATGTTGACTTTCCTGCTAGGTAGAATAAGAATAAATTTTGACTCGATCGAGCATGTTGAGCTCTAGCTTGTCCCTTAACTTTTAGACTACAGCAATCCGCGATCTTTTTATTAAAGATTTTAAATTTGCGAAGAACGAGAAATGATAGAGTTAATTATGAGTTAGATGCTAAACAAGGATTAGTTGGAAATCTTAAGAGCTCATAAGTGTAGTTTGTGGCTTTTCTCTCCCATAAGCTTCTAACCGAAACTAATAAACGGTGCTCACTTTGAAAATTAAACTTATATCAACCAATTATTAAAAGTATGGTCCGATATCAATATATTTTAGTTACAATATTATATACTGAAGATAAAGTTCTCTATATAAAAAAATGATGAATAAGGTAGTAATATAAACTGTGGGCTGATAAAAGTTTACTGCCTCTTGTCGGCTAACAACCAATGTGGCAGTCTTCAAAAGAAGACCCATAGTAAAAATAATAATCCGATAAAAAACCCCCCCAAGACGATAAAAGTTTTGTTGTATCCTTGCGGCTCACAACCGATGTTGCGCCTTCAAAAAGGTTGAGGATTTCAATCGCATCATGTTATATTAAATAATGCAATAAATGTGGATTCTAATAAAGATAAGGAAAATCTTTTTTCCTTAAATTTAAATATGCATACGCACTAAGCTATTTCATTTTAATTGTGGCGATTTTTCTATAAGCTATGTATAAAACGGGAACCTAAGAGTTTTAAACCAAAGGTCCCAGGTGTCTCGATACTAGTCTCTATGGAGTTCAAAAGCTGATCCACTAGCCTCGAGTTGGGATGTGCGAAAACCGAAAGTCGCTACATGGGAGGATCTCGCCTTCAACAATTATTCGCGGTGAAGCGTGAAGCCAATAAATTTTTGAAAAACATTGACCATGGTTGAAATTCGAAGATGCACATTTACACTAAGATATTAATAATTGTCGAGAGTGAAAAGTTCATAAGTACAAGTATGAGTTAGTCTTAGCATCTAAACTATATTTAAACGTGATTTCGTTTTAAGAGCTGGTTGGGACAATGAAAAAGCGGAACGATGAATTTATCCTTTTGCATTTTGAGGATTGTAATGCAAGCTTATTCCGACCCTAAATATGAAAAATAACGAAAGTCCAAACATGTTTAGATTAGATTGCGTGACATGAAAATACAAAAAAATGAGAAAAGGGAAAAAAACAAAAATTATGGGGAATAATTAAATATTTAAAATTGGTAAAAACGGGCTTTTTAAAACTTATATTCTTTATTTCCCCTCGATAACACTAGCTACTTTACGAGGTAAACTAGTCGAGGGGGATTGAGATTCTTAGTTTTCTTAAGTATTTACTTATGGCGTTGCGTTAGGACACGACAAAATCTTAGTATGGGGGATTTTGGTATGTGTTTAATTACACATACCTTTTGCCTATAAAAACGTGCCTAAAATGAACAAAATATACCAAAAATACATTGTATTTGTATGTTTTGTGATTTATGATTGTGTAAGTAACGGATATTCACTAAAGGACAAAAATCAAGCCAAAACAGACAAAACCGAGCACGGGAATGAAAAGAGCATGAAAAGTCAACAGTCAAAGTCAACAAGTAAAAGACGAAACCAAATCCGAAGGCATAAGTATCTTATTGGGTCAACCCGTTCCCCACTTAATGGGTCGGAACAACCCAATATACTTATTTATAAACTAAAAAAAAGCTCAATTCCCTTTTATTTAAAATCCTGGCCCAAACACATTTAACTATTGTTAAGCTCACAACACCCTTAACCTTTATGTCGTTAGTCCTTAAGGACTAACAATGTCAGTCCAAAAGGACTAACGGTGCAAACACACCATACAAACTCAGGGGCCAAAGTTGTCATTTCACAAACTTATACCCTGTTATCCCAAAACCCATTATCCCCATCCTCTGCACCACGACAAGCAAATGTCACACCCCTTCTCAACCCCACACTTCTACCCCACTCCACTAAACTCCATTTCCACCTTGGCAATCCCCTATAATCCTATTCGTCAAGGAATGAAGACAAAGAAACAATGGCTGCGATTGATGGACTTGGAGAGCAAGAAAATGAAGGGCTGTGATGACTTGGAGACTTCACTCACACAAGAAACACACCCATTGGTTCACTCACAGAAGAAGCACAAAGAGAAGCCCTAAGATTTTGAAGACTTTTGTATAAATAGGACCCTTTGTAAGCCTTCAAAGGCATGTAGTTTTTATCTAGTTAGTTTTTAGCAGCTTATATTAGTTTAACTTTAGCTTATTGTACTTTCTTTTTATTAACCTTGTACTCAAATTTAAAGTTTAAAGAAAGTTAAGTTTTTATGAAAATCTTGTTTTTAAGTTAATGCCATTTGTGTTTTAAAAACGTTTATAAGCTCACAAAAGCTCTTTTTAACTTGTACTTAAGATGTTTGCTTAAACTATTCAAGCTTTTCCATAGCTTGAAGTGTTTAAGCCGTTTTACCAAAAATCCTCACTAAAAAGGCGAAAATTGGAGTAAGCCTAACCTGAGGGGCTATTGTTTACTTACGTGTCTTTTTGAAACTAGCTTGTAGATCAGCTTTTAAAAGCGTAATTAGCCTTGTTTTAAGCAAAGGCATTTGTAAATTCATTTTTTCATATTTTTAGCTTATTTACTATTCAACGCTTATAAGGCTTAGCTTTGTTGATTTTAGCGAGAATGTGTTTATTGCTTATTGATGTTAGTTTATGGCTTAAATATCATTTATGCATGTTTAGAGTTGAAACTGCCTAAAATGGCTTAAAACTGCCCTTTTTACTAGTTTATTTCTATTGCTTAATTCTGTGTCTTAATTGCTTATTTGTGCTTATTTAGACTTATGCTTAACCTATTGTGAGTTTTTATAAGTTTCTTCACTGTTATAACTTAATATGTTTTTAATATCATAAAGGGGTTTGCGTCATAGGGTAAATGGGTCAAAATGTGTAAAACTCATATGGGTCATTAAGCCAACTTTAACACCTTCTTTTAAGCTATATTAATTAGTTTTAAAAAGTTTTTAAAGTGAAAAATCAAGTTTTTAGGTTTTGTTTATAAGATACTTAAATCGTGGGAATTAAAACATTATATAAGAAGCTATTGGATAAGGCGTTTGAAAACGAACGTTGTAAGTGTTGGTTTTGTTGTTGCTTTTATGTTAAAATCCATAATAAGTTTTTAAGTTTATTCACTTTGTCTTTTAAGAATTTGCTTCAAATCTGTCAAGTACCTTTTAGTTTTAAAAAGCCTTTTTCAATTTCATTTTTAAGTTAGTTAAAAGCTGTTCTAGGTTTGAAGTGTTGTTCACAAGTAGTTTCTACGTGTGTATTTGAGCTGTTTCTTTCATATTTTTAAACTTATTTTCCACTAAATGAGGCCTCAAAGAGCCAAATGTCATGTTAAACTAAAACCAAAAAGAGTAAAACTGTAAACAGCTTGTTCATAAGCCTTTTTCATGCTTAAATAATTGTCAAAATGCCTTTTCATTGTGGAATATTATAGCTTATTAGCATAAACCTTTTTTATGGTATAAGCCACTAAGCATAAGGATCCATTTTTTAGCATAAAAATAAACTAAAATGGGCCTTGTTAGGTTGTTTGGTCACCAATTTGGCAATAAGCTTATAAAGATTTCCTACTTTGTTGCGTAGTAATTTTGACTTGTAGTTGTGTTTAGATTTGCTTATTTTATAGGTTTTTAAGGAGATGTTAAGCTTATTTATGTAGATTATACTTATTCAAGCTTATGAGTTTTTATTTTAGCCATTTTAAAAGTTAAAATTCCTTTTTTGAGATTCTATCACTTTATGCTTGGTTAGGCGTATTTGGTTTGCTTAAATGATTTTTCCAAAGGCTATGAGAATAGATTATTATTATTTGTTTAGCTTATATGTCTTGTCATGTAGCTTATTGTGTCTAACAAAGGCCAACATTACTCGTTTATAACTCTGGTTTAAATAAGCAATTGTCACCTCCTGTTTTAGCTTTCTTTTTGTCTTGTATTGGGTGGTTTTATAAAAATCATTTCCAAAAAATGCTTATTTTAGTCTTAAAGCTTTTTCATAAAAAAAGTTTGCAAAAACAAATATTTGGGAGTTGAGGGAAATCAGGTGAGCAAGACTCAACTCTGACCTCAACCTCCACCTCTACCAACGTATTTAACACCACACTCACTACCGACCAGCACCAAAGGCGTATCTGGTGGTAGTATTTCACAATTATATATGGAAGGCCTTTTATCCATTTTAAGCTATCAGCCCTTTTCGGCTTATTAACAACTTATATTGATAACTGTTTCACCCCTTTTATTTTTCTTAGATTTAGCACTGTCCAAGCTACTTTTTGTAATTTTTTTAGAATTTTAATAAATAGTTTAGTATTTTTAATATTTAATTTAGATAAAAACAGTTTTTAATTCATAATAAATTAAATAAAAGTCAAAAATATATAATTCTTTTTAATAAAAAAATTTTTTATCATTTAGGATTGTTAACAATTAAATTTACATTTGTATGGTTAAAATTGTAGGATTTAGTTTTTTAGAGAACGGGATTTGAATCCCGTTAACGTTTTTTCTGTTTAGGGCTTTACATTCTTTAGTTTTTACTGCTTTTAATTGCTTTTTACTTAGAATGTGAAAACCCAATCAAAACTTGTAATATTCCAAACATCAAATATCTACCTCTCTCGACTCCCATTAGCATTCCCTCGAACGGAAAAATGACCCGGGTCCGATTTTTGAACTTTATGATTTTAAAGCGAAAAATCGTACTTCCGGGAGTTAATACTTTGTATTTGTGAATTTTTTGACTTGTTGCGCGGGTTAAGGGTGACTTTTAAGGGTTACCTATATTATATTTATATAAGATATATATATATAAATATACTACTAAAATATAAACCTATGAGATATATTATAGTATAATATTATAAGTATATATATATATATAATACGATATATATAAGATATATACTTGACAACGAATCAACACCTAACGACACAACATCTTTCGAACACGATGTAGGATCAATCAAGTCATCGTCAACGTCATCATTGATGGTGGAAGTAGTGAGAATATCATCTCACGAGATATCGTTAGTCGACTTAAGTTAGCATCACAGAAACATCTGACACCATACAAGGCCGGATGGATTAAATCCTTAGGTGAAGTGCGGGTAACTGAACAATGTGAAGTTCCGATCTCCATAGGCAAGTAGAAAGATACGGTTTTATTCCACATTGTAGACATGGATGCGTGTCATGTCTTACTTGGGCGACCTTGGCAATTCGATCTAGGGGTGATACATAAAGGGAAGGAAAACACTTACACGTTCTTTCAAGGAGGTAAAAAAAGCTATATGTCCCTTTTTCTACAAGATTGCCCGACAAGCACTATTCTCTTATGCCTTGCAAGGCTTTTTGGTTATACGACATCTCAAGCTATATTATCCTTTGTTGCTTAAGAGACAATAAGATAATAGAATGTACCACCTTAAGCTACATTTTACGTCCGAGTTCAAGAACATCATGCTAAAGAACTCTCGATGTCTACCTCCATTAATGAGACATTCACACCAATTGACTTTATACCACCGGCTAGTTCACCCAAACTTACCTCACTTACGATGATCCAACCGAACACTAAATTTTGCATGGGGGGGGGGGCATGTATAGGATCTATCATAGGAAGGGTGTCATCCAAGAAAGCAAATTATGGTGTTGTACCGCATTACTTTGTACAATTAAGGACAAAAATGTGTAGTTGTATTGATAGTCCGAACCATCACAAAAGCACATTAAGTATCGTTCCTCATTCCTCGTCTTGATACATATTAGAAAGTTCATTGTTCTCAGGATCCCAAAATTGACATCGGGCGTTATCACCAACTTCGAATTCGTCCCAAGATGGAAGGAAGGCTGCGTTTTAAGACTAATGAAGGCCTTTACCGAGTAGCTGTTAATTCTGTTGGGCTTTCAAACCATCACACAGTGATGCAATTGGATAATCAATCCTAAAGCCCGTCATGAAGAAATTTTACTTTGATGATATCCTTATCTATAGCAACACTGAGGATGAGCATTTAAACCACCTACGAGAAGTCCTTAAGGTTTTGCAAGAACATCAGTTATTTGTAAACCTCAAGAAGTGTAGCTTCATGACGCACAAGCTACTTTTCTTAGGATTCGTGGTTAGTGTTGATGGTATCCATGTAGATGATGAGAAGATTAAAGTCATACAAGAATGGCCTACACCTCAGACAATTGGTGATGTTTGAAGTTTTCATGGTTTGGCAACATTCTATCGTCGCTTTATTCGGGATTTTAGTACAATCATGGCTCCAATCACCGAATGCCTAAAGAAAGGGCGTTTTCATTGGGGTGACGACGCCGCTAAGAGCTTCTCACTAATTAAACAAAAACTCACATCAGCTCCTGTTCTCGTTTTGCCCAACTTTCAAAAACCATTTGAGTTAGAGACTGATGCTTCCATCATTGGTGTTGGAGCAGTTTTGTCACAAGAAGGGCGTCCAGTAGCATTCTTTAGTGAGAAACTTAGTGAAGCTCGAAGGAAGTGGACCACCTATGAGCTTGAATTTTATGCTATTGTACGGGCTGTTAAGCATTGGGAGCAATATCTTTTCCAGCAAGAATTTGTGCTTCAAACTGACCATGAAGCATTGAAATATTTCAACAGCCAAAAGTCGATCAGTCGTATGCATGCTCGTTGGATGGAATATTTGCAACAATTTACCTTCGTCATAAAGCACAAAGCAGGCACTAAGAATAAGGTGGCAGATGCTTTAAGTCGACGAGCAACTTTACTTACAACCATGGGAACTGAAGTTATTGGTTTTGATTGTTTGAAGGATTTGTACGCATCAGATGAAGACTTTTCCGAAGTATGGAAACAAAATGAAATAGGTATTCCAGGTGGGTTATATCTTGTTCAAAATGGATTTTTATTCTTTAAAGATCGGTTGTGCATACCTCGAGGGTCCCTTAGAGAGCACTTAGTTCAAGAACTTCATGGGGGAGGTCTTGGTGGCCACCTCGGTCGAGACAAAACCATTAAGTTGGTTGAAGAACGCTATCATTGGCCACAAATCAAGAGATCTGTGAATAAATTTATTAAAAAGTGTTACATATGTCAAATCAACAAAGGTCATACTCAAAACACCGGTTTATACACTCCTCTGCCAATTCCTGAAGCTCCGTGGGAGGATATATTTGTGGATTTTGTTTTAGGATTACTACGTACATAAAGATCTTCTGGTTCAGTATTCGTGATGGTTGATCATTTTTTAAAAATTGCGCATTTTCTTTCTTGCAAGAAAACACCAGACGCGTCACATATCGCTAGAATTTTATTTCGGGAAGTAGTTCGGCTTCATGGGGTGCCAAAGACTATTACTTCCGATAGAGACACTAAATTCTTGTCCCACTTTTGGCGCATTTTATGGCGACTTTTTGAGACTGGCTTGCAATATAGCAGCTCATTCCACCCCCAAACTGATGGGCAAACGTAAGTTGTCAACAAGACTATTGTGAATGAGTGTGCAAATCTATTCTCATTACCAATGTTCAGCTAGGTGCCTAACTAGTTCTTTTTTATTGTCTGTACAACAAGGACTAATTTAAGCTTGACATAATTAACAATACTAATTTTTGTTTAGAAAAATAATATAAAATGTCAAATAAAAAAGAGAGCAAATGATATATACACAAGAAACCGGTCGACTAGCATGGTGCATGGAGTAGAGTTTTTGAATTTGTAAATGAATGAAGTTAATGTATTTTATGGATGTGATTTTTTACGATGTGTAATTAGAGGTGCGAGTATGGTGGGGTTGACCCGACTCAAACATGAACCCCATAAGGCTTATAGGGTCAGGTCAAACCGAGTTAAAAAAATCTTGTCAGGTTGTTGGACCTGAATCCGATAACCTGACAGTGTTATTAGGCGGGTTATGATTGAATAATTAATGTTATTGGGTTATCTGATCAACCCGATAAGATTTTAGAAGCCAGGTATAGCGCAATATATATGCATGGGAGTGAGAAGAGAGTGGTTTATTGTTTTATTACAATCCGAAATAGGGGTGTTAACGAGTGAAGTAATTAACGAGCTACTCGAGTTTGAGCTCGTTTATCTCTGGTGGAGTTTGATAAGATTCCAGCTCGAGTCGATCTCGGACAAAATATTAAGCTCGATTAGCTTATCGAGTCATGCTTAAAAAAAGAAACACTAAAGACGTGTGCTTGATTTTTAAAGTGCAAGTCTCCAATCTATACTACATTATAAAGTATTTTTCACCCAATGTTGAAATGTTGAAAAATTAAGCAGTGCAAATACTTATGCACGTTGTACAATCTTTTTAAGCAACCAATAAAATTCGGCCAAACAATTTAGCACCCTCTTTAAAAGCCATTAAAAAGGCTGCTACATTTCAAGTTACAAAACATAATGTACAATCTTTATATGCAAGCAATAAAATTCTGTCAAACAATATAACACCCTCTTAAAAAACCATTAAAAAAGTTGTTACATTTTATCACTATAAATATAACTACAATCCATTTCACACACCACACACCACACAAACACAGACACAACAAAAAATACCCACTATTCTCTCATCTCATAAAAACTATCATCCACCACCCCCACCTCATCAAGCCGGCCCTACCACCGGACGTCACTACCACGCCGGACGTCACCACCACGCCGGACGCCACCATCCGTTGTTTGTCGGCGGCTTTTGCCGCCGTCTCTGCCGATCTCTCGTCGGAATGATCGGCTGCCACCTGCTCTCCCCTACTTTAGCTTGATCACCATCTGCTATCAACCGTTGCTACCTTATCAACATGATGCACGTGACTGCATCTCTTTCTCTCTTTTTTTTCCATGGCTCAATGTTTTTTGGTGAGTTTTTCTCCACTTTTTCATCTTCTCCTTTGTGATCTATAAAACCAAAGTAACATCCCTCCAACCTTAAGACTTGTAACAGCTGAAAAAAA